>JAAGNO010012095.1:0-26991 GCA_033439905.1 Ceryle rudis
GGGCGGCGGCAGGTGTCTGGCGATGGGAGGCCTGTGGGGCCGAGCAGGGCCCGGTGCCGCCAGGCCGGGTTGTGCCCGTCTTGGTGCCTCTCGGGAAGAGAGAGGGCCTCCCTCCCAGGCCGCCCCTGCGGGGCTGGGCGCGAATCTGCTGCTCCCCCGGGAAGAAAGTCCTCGGGAGGGTCTCTTTCCGCAGCTCGTGAAGGACGGAGCACAGCAGTGCCTGAAATGTCGTGACCCCCACGCGTAGTGGGCAGAGATGACAGGAACCCGGGAGGCACCTAAGAAGTGGTTGTCAGGTTTGCTGACCTGCATGGGGATAGACGAGGGAGGAGGTCACCATTTGAATTTCTGTCCTCGTAAATGCTCAAAAGCCAAATGGGCAAAGCCCCGAGCAACCTGCTGTCACTGACCCTGCTTTGAGCAGCAGAGATTGAGTGAAATGATCCCTTCCCAACCTCAGAAAATAGGTGATTCTGCAAATAGAAGCAGGGAGGGCCACCCAGTATAGCTGCGTGAACATCCTAAGCTCATATGCTTCCTGGATGCTGCGTCTTGTAGACAGAGGGCTTTTGTGCTCCTTGCATAATCTGGTACTACCTTGAAAAGTCTGTGTATCCAGAAAGAGAAATCCAGTTAAGTCTTATGGGGGCAGGACTGGTATTTTGAGTTTTGTACTTTTTGAGTTTAGGATATCACAAGAGTACTACTTTTTATTGGATCATTTGCTTGCTTTGTAATAAATTAATAGCAGATAAAATACAAACATTTGAGCTCCAGAAAATGAAATGTTATAAGTAAGCTACTAAACAAGCGCAGAGCTAATATGTTTACACACTAGTTCTAGCAAAGTATTATGTTACAAATAATTACTTTTATTTTGGTAAGATGTGCACTCAGAAATTCACATTTGAAACATTTTTTTGTCAGAGGGTATGCGAATACAGACAGGGAGAAGTCATAAAACACACTTGGGTTTTGTTGCTTTGTTCCGTCATTAGTTTATAGTTAATCAACACACTGACATCCAAATAAGTCCTATTATATTAAAATCTAAAGCACAGCAGAGGTGGTGGTTAAATAGCCCTAGAGTTGGAATAATCATGTTTGATTTTGACAAACTGTTGTAGGCACTAGACACAGATGTGATAATTTTGAGTTGTGGGTGGGTTTTTTTGTCAATTTCTTTCAGATTTTAGTAGCATGGTATTACCTGGAGATTTTAGTCTAGAAATATTGCAAGTAGGACAAAAATATAGATTATTCTAAAAAGAGACAGTCAAGAATTGCCTGATTTATCTAAATTGTACTAAAATTGATTGAAACATTTTTTTTCCTCTAAATGTTACTGAAGACTTTCTTACTTTTATCATGATTGAGCATTTTGTGCATATGGAGAGGATGACTTAGAAAAGATTCTAATGGATTTGCAAGACAATAGTAATTTTGATGAGCTTAAAATTTTCTGCGTAAAAGGAGTAGGTCACACCTGTGAAATGCAGTTCTAGCAAGCACTTTTTTTCCCAGCTACTTCTATTTAAAACTTGGTTTGTAGTTGCTTTAGGAGATCATACCTTAGAAATTACCTGTTATAGGACCTTTGAACAACTTTGGAATTCTTGACTATAAGAAAAACTAAATTGTAGCATAGATTAACACGTGACTTTACAAACCATAAAAATGAGTGATGATAGACCTTTGCAAACTGGCTATTCCACAATAACGCATTTTGTGAAACTTCACGTGTATCGTGTTTTTGCACAATGGATAAAATAGGATCTAGCACTAGTAATTTTATGTATATTTACTCTTATGTATATTCGAAGAGAGACAGTGTAGTTAACTTGATGTCAAGGAGCTTAGTATAAACCACAGTTCAAGTAACTGCTGTAAAATTTAATGGGGTTTTGAGGATAAACTTGATGCATCTGATGCAAATGTTTGTGGTATTTATTGTCTGGAAACTTGGACTCCATTTCTAAAATGGGCAGTAATTTGTGGTGGCAGTTTACTGTGTCGCTGTGGGAAAAGTAGTGTCCTTGCTGAGGGAAGAGAATAACTACAAGATATGAAGAGCTGCTGACCTGCTGCTGCTTTGCACCAGGTAAAGTTTGACATGCCTGAGAAGGAAGCAGTTGTGACAAAAGGCGACATCTAAACTACTCAACTGTATTTCTAAATACCAGCTACTTTAAAATGAAGCTTCCCCACACTCTTGTGGGCTTTGGATTATGTGGTTTTTTTTGTGTGTGGTTTTTTTTTTGTTTGTTTGGTTTTGGGTTTGGGTTTGTTTGTTTGTTTGTTTTTTTGTTTTGTTTTGTTTTTGATGGAGGAGTCTACCAGGAGGACTCCTCAGCTGTAGTTGGGTGCAGAAGCTGGAGATGCATTTAGGACGTGCAAGCTCTGCTTATTTAAGAACTTGTCACAAGTAGGCAATGAGTGCATGTGAACTCTTAAGGCTAGGAAATGAAAGCTATTGACCAAAGAAGTGAGGGGAGGCTGTGAAAGTTTAAGAAAAGGAGGTAAACACAACAGCGACATCGAGATAGTCTTTGAATGTTCTAGTACTGCCTGACTGTGTACATCCTTATTCCTATCCTATCTGTCTGTTACCTTTATTTATCAAGTAATTTTTTCCTTGCTGTGCTTAAAAGCTGATGCCATTCACATTCATCATCTGTATATGTGCACATCTAGTTCCTGTCAGATTATAGGTTTGCTTCAGTGGGACTGGTGGGGTGAATGAAAAATTTGTGAGGTCTTCTTTTGGAAACACCTTGAGATTATTAGACTGGAATTACGGTATTGAAAGACAGGACAAGTTGAGGTCCATTATGTGAGGGCTGGCATCTGGAACTTGTATTACATATTAAGATTATGCAGAGTATCTAGCATGTCAGGCTGTAGAGATAGCCTTCCTGACTCAAGTCAGGAGGTCCTGACCTGAGCTCAAGTGATGTCTGTTTGAGGCTGATGTGCCTAAAGTCCAAATGTCAACCTTAACTGTTTAATTACAAACCATTGTCTGGAGCTTTGTACGGGGGTTAGGGATGGTACTGAAGCCCATTGGATTCATAATTGAGTAATGTATCTGTATTACTTCAGAAAAGAGGGGGCACTTATAAAAGAACAACAGATTGCAAAACAGACTTCAGAAGGAAAAGGAAAAAAAAAAAGGCAGAAAAAGAATATTTTTGGAAAGTAATTTCTCAGTATGTTCTTGCATTGGTGGATACGATGGTGCTATTGAATGATAAATTAATTGATGATTTTATTTGCTCAATTTCTCAAGAGCTGATCTTGGTCTGTAATGGGGCACCCCAGATTGATGGCTGGATAAATGTGATCAGCCATTGTTTGTACTACTAACAAACTAGTCTATAGAGGGCAAGAAAATGAAAACCATATAAAACATAGTTTCACTTTTATTTCTCCCTTCATTAATGTTTGACTTCTGTGAATTTTATTAGAGAATGTTTGAACAACATTCTTGCTTAGAAGTTGTTTTAAAATAAACTCAGAGAAGAGATTAATTCTGTAAAAATACTTCTGAAAAAGCCTGTTTTTTACAACATCAGCATAGCTGATGAAAGGACTACTTAAAATGCAGGAAGGTGTCAATTGGAATACGCTGCAAACAGAGGAAGTAAAACATGTAGCTGTTCTTACCAGGGAAGGATGATGACCTAACTTTTTATTCCATAACTGAAATAAATGCTACTTGCATCACAAAATAGGTAACAGTAATCCAATGTTAAATGTGATTTATTTGATAAGTGGTGGAAACTGAGACTCTTGAATCCTGAGCACTGTGATCAACCTGTATCTTTTTAGCAATAATTATCTGACTTCCTTTTATCAGGTTTATGGCTACTAATGACTTGATGACAGAACTACAGAAAGATTCTATCAAGCTGGATGATGACAGTGAAAGAAAGGTGGTGAAGATGATTTTGAAATTACTGGAAGATAAAAATGGTGAGGTGCAAAACTTAGCTGTCAAATGGTAGGTATTCTTTTTCTGTGGTGTAAAGAATTATTTAATGACTGAACAAAATAAAGGACTTTAGAAAAACTTAGATGGAACACTGCTAGGCAAAGTAATGGTGAAATTAATATCCACAAAGAAACCCTTGTACTTGTAGGCTACCTGCCTTAATTGTCATTTCTTAGAGAGCTCTCTTTTGTTGACATTGAGGATTAACATTTGGGGTTTCAGGTGACAAATAGCAGATGAAGTCCCTGCTAAAAGTATGTGAATGATATGTTCATTCTTAGATGGTAATTCTTGAATGCTAAATAGATTTTTAAAAGACTGTAATTCATTGGTGGTTGCCACACTGATCTTTGTCTGTGAGATGGTACTTGATATGTAGGGAGAGAATTGTGGTATTGAAAAACTACTTGTTTTCAAACAGAGATTAAAAACATAAAGGTAAATATATGATCTTGGTTATCAAATGTGGAACTTACCTCTTGACTAGCTTTCAGAATACTGCGTTAATGGTTTTACATGCTTTAGAGGAACTGCAAATGTTTTATGGGGTGAGGGTGCAGTTACTTGCATTTCAGAGACTTCTGTTGCTTCGGTACCCTCCTTTTCTCATTTTATTTTAACTTCACAAGCGATATGGCTTTTCCAGAACACCCTTTGAAGAAGTGCTCCATTTGTTATCACTTTTTGTTCTTGGCCCTTCTGACTTTTTGTGCCCTTTAAGGAAAGCCTCTATGTTAAAAAGCTTCTGCTGTTCCTGAGAATGTCTTGATCATGAGCTCAAGGGTGTCTTTTTTTTTTTTTTTTTATTATTATTAAATATTCCATCTATCCTACTTCATGAGGAATGGATTGAAGTGAACTTCCTAAGTCAGAGCTTGGGTCAGCTTTGAAGACAAGTTTCACATTGTGACTAGCTGTTTAGTTTGTTTCAGCTTGTCATTCTTTACAGCTTGCCCTATCAGATTAGCAAAGCAGAAAATGACAGCCTGTGTGTACATCTGCTTATGTACTTAGAAGCAGTGCTTGCTTAAACTTCTGAAATATTTTAAATGGTGGTAGCCAAAACCACGCGAGTTTCACTGTGCAAGTTTCAAGCCAAAGTTTAATATTAGCTGTATAGTAATATAATTGTCACTACTTTTTCACTACTCTCACTAGGGTTGCAGTGTTGTTAAAATGTCTTCTCTTTCCCTTCCTGTATTAACAAAAAACATAAAATGCCATGATTTTTTTAATTAAAATTTGTCTAATCTCCAAGTTCCTTGTGGTACAGCTTAAGTTCTACGGCCTTGAAACAATTGCTTGTACTCCATTGGAAATGTAGTTTATTATGAAACTTGGTTCAGGCTTAGAATGGTCTTTGTGTGAAATAGCATTTTGTGGAAAAGTACGAAAGTGCTCATCTTTACTGTACATTCTCGAGTTATCCTGAAGTTTAGGTTAATGCACAGACACAGCTTATATATCACAGGTCTTATTGGCAATATTAGAACTTTGGACTTAAAGTACAAGTAAAGTTTATTAAAACATTAAAGAAAGATTGCAAAGGGAAGAGAATGAGAAAATAGATGGCTGACTTTGTATATGCTCATGTGCACGTGTCCACTTCTCTTTTTATTAATCGTTCTTCTGTTTTTAAAGTTTACTTTGATATACTGATAAAATTATTTGATTTAATTAAAATGACAAGATCTATTTAAAATACAGATTCTTTTCAAGAAATCCAAATGCTAAAGAGCAGCGTTAAATTTACTGCAATAGAAGTTTTCATTCACATCCTTGAACGTATCAAGGGATTTTTTTTTTTTTGGCATCCCAGTCACTTTCAGATACGCTTTGAGGACATCAAAAACACGCCAAAGAATCTTCTTCTTAGGGCAGCTTATACTCAAGGTATTGTTCCATGACAGTTTTAAAGTCAGTCAAAGCTAACGGTGCAGCTCTGCTTTCTTGCCCTCCTTGTCGCTGTTTTTGCACCATTGCTTATCTGATTTTCTTGTAGACTGGTTTGAGGACTTAACTTTCTTTTGGTTTAGTGCTCTCCTGCAATCAAATGAGCATTGGTAGAACAGTAGTAGGGGTGACGGATGGGAGAGATTGAACACTATTAAGCTGCATTTCTAAGACTGTTCAAGCTGACCTAAAGTCCTCATCTACTACAGCACTGTGTGGAAGTGTGATTCACTGGCAAGTTAAATTCAGCCAGCATATTTTTCTCAACTTCTTGTTTTTTAAATATCTTGTGTTTTCATTCTTTACTTGTGTATTTCTGTTACAGATTTGCTGTTAATTTCATTTGAGGAATGTGTAAAATATGTTTAGAAATGTATTAATTTAGATGCTCTGGTGAACTTTAGAGGTTTATCAGCGGGAACTTTGATCAGACTGGTACTTGATTTAAGTGTAGATTCCCTCTCACAGAAAAAAGGATTTAAGGTAACCCTTTGTACCTTGTATCTGTGTTTGAGACAGATTTCTCCTTGAGGAAGGGAGGACAGATTTGCAGTTTGTTAGGGGAGTTTCCTCTACAGGTAGATCAATGAAAACACTGAATGGCAAAGGTATTGGTCACTCCTTGAGCAGGTAAAAAATCCCTTCTGGGAGTATCACTCTTTCAAGGTTTGATTCTTAAGATCACTAAACAAAGCAGATTTAAAACAACTCAGAGCAACCTTAAAACAGCACTTAATTTTAGGCAAGTGTATCAACAGGTAAGTGTTCCTGGTTTTGCTTTATCCGACGCTTGCTTTCACATGTAGGTAGGAAGGGCTCTATCGGGTAAGATGCTGTTGAACTTGTTTCTTATTATCTCTTCAAAGCACACTGATGATTTTGTTCTTGCTCCTTCCAGTTATTGTACTGGTTTTGGACAGGATAAAACATGTTGTTTGGTTAGCAAAAGTCAGATTGAGGGTTCATGGATATTTGGGTAGCTACCCTGGAAGATGATTGTGCAGTTCATTTCTGAATAAAATAAAAAATTAATGAGCTGCCTTAGAAATCCTGGAGTAAAAGTCAACCTGCTCTAAGCTTTGACCCTACAGAAGGGAAAGGAGTGTATTTGTCAAGCTTCTGTTATTGCAGGCAGTAGATGCAATGTAGGTCAGCAACTACAGGTTGTTCACATTGTTTTTCTTAAGAGCCTGTAAAATTTTAAATGTATTCTTGTCTGCATGGTTTTTGGAGTTGTTTTTTTTCTTTATCTGATAGGCTGTTTTACAGTCAGCCAGTGTAGAAAATGCTATTGGACATTCTTGCAGTATATTCTTAGTTTAAGACTGTGAGTGTAGTCCAGCATGGTGTCCTGTGCACCATATGGCAGCAGTAGTTATACTGCTTGTAGCTCTACCCAAGATCATACTTTCATCCGGATTAGACAAGCAGTATGGTTTGTCTAAGCACAGCTACTGTGTTGGATGGACTGTTCTTTATTGCTGCTGATGATGGTAATGTTCTGTTGGCTCAAATTGCACTTTTATTTCCTATGTGCAGTGTTGCAGTTTAAGGATGAACTGCTTCTCATTTTGAACAGTTATCTATGGTTTCATATTCTGCCATTTCACCCTATACTTGAATTTGTTTCACACTGAAGTGTTTCCTGAAAGGTGTAAAAACCCAAACAAATGCGTATATAGAGAAGTGGGATTAAAATAAGTACTTTCAGTGATCCCTCCCTTTTGATAGTGTAGTTTTTCTGCATTTATCTGTGTGACTTCTCTGGGCTGTAGTTCAATATAGGGAACCCTGCTTGCTGCTGTGAGTGTGAGTCAGAGTGAACGGGATGATGCACATATTGGCTGCTGTGTGGCTGATCCGGTTCAGCAGCTTTAAGGTGTTTTGGATGCTGTGGTAACACCCTGCTGCATGTCACACTATACTTGTGATTTGAATCATTTTTTTTTTTATTTGTGAATTTTAACTCTTCACTGTTAAACGTGCTTATTTGATAGCTGTTAAAACATGCTAATTTGAGAATGAGTGGTTATGAGTTGGTGTCTCCCTTGCTAATAGGGAGCTATACTATGGACACCTTTATTTTCCAATGTATGTAACTTAAAGGAGACAGTGTCTTATAGTCGCTGTTTATTACCATAGGCAGCTAAGTGGCTGAACACAAATTATTGGCGAGCTACCAACAGTATTTTTATAGTGATTTTATGAAAGGTTATGGTTTATTTTCAACTTGTAATAAACTTAGTTTGTAACCAGGGACTAATAATAAGATCTGTATCAGTACTTCTTTTTAAAAGCCAGAAAAGCTTGAGCAGTCTTTTTTAAAATTAACTTCATAATTGGTATGTCAGCTTTATTGAACTAATAGTCTGAATAAATAGGACTGAAGATTAATTCAGGTAAAACTTGGTTTAATACTTTCTAGAAACTGTAATTTCAAGTGCTGGTGTGAATTACTTGTCATTGCAGTGGTTTGGTCATCTTCAGAACATCAGCAAAAATGTGTTTCCTGTACTTAATTAAGATGTATCTAATTGACCAGCCTTTGCTATGATTATTTTACTTATGCATAGGTTGCATTTGAAAAAATAAACATTTAAATCAGAAGAATTTAGTAGTTGTTCAATAGTTCATGTTTAAAAAAAACAGTCTTTACCATCTTTTCAGATGTTTTCAGTTATGGAGCTACTTTTTTTAGCAGAGATCATCTTCTGTTCTGTCAAAGTTGATGTATAAAAGGATGGTGTCAGCTGCAGATCTCTAGGATGTGGAAGATGTATTTTCACAGAGCTGCACAAGCCATTTCAAACTGACAAAAGCAGAAGATGTGACCTTTCTAGCAGTGAAAGGAGGGATGACATTGCCACCTGGTATCTCAACAACCAGATAGCAAACTTGCTTGCTGCTCATTGAAAGCAAACTTTCAGGATTGCTACTCTGAAGGCTTGTAATATTTTTCAAAGGATACTGCTATTCAGTTTTACATGAATATGCTTCCATAACTGTCCATGTCCTCATTCCCGCTTTCTAGTGCTTCTGTTTACAGTATTAATGTTGGACCATGCAGCATTACAGACGTGAAATGGTTTCTGCAGATTCTGCACTCTTACCTTGTATACCATAGTCTGTTGACTGAAGCACAGGGAATTTCTCTGGGCTACTGTGGACAGTCATCATACCTTGGAATTGTGATTTCTATTTTTTCTATTCTGGTGATTTGTGCTTGCATTGCTTGCAAAATAATTTACTGTGCACCAAGACGAGTGCAATAATGCTGTGAGTAGCCGCAGACTGTGGTGTGTATTTGAAGAGAAACTAATGATGTGTTGGTGAAGAAACACTGTAAAGAGAAAGCTTGGCTGAAGAGTGAAATCAAGTTGCGGAGAAAGCTGTGAGCTTCTTGAGCAACTGGAGAAAATGTTTCAACTTTTAGGAATGCAGCCAGGGATAGCTTGATGTATTTGAGTCTGGTAGATAATTCTTACTAATAATCTCTGTGTTGGCAAGTGCTTGTGTACAAATTTATCAGGAATTTATCTGTTGGAAGAAAAAGGTCTTTACAAGTGTCAGTGCTCAGAAATTATTTTAATAAGATTGCAATATTAATTTAACATGATTGAAGCAGTAAAATGTCCAGATTAGATTGTGGGTGTGGTCCTCTAAAGCCCTACTCTCAGTTGCTTAGTAGCTGTGGAGACCGTTTGATGGAATCTAAAGATTCCAGTACAGTGCCTTTTCTTAAAGTGCAGTGTTAGTTTAGGGCCCCAGGTTTGGCTGCTTTTAACAAAGGGTGTTCTGTCAGAGCTGTTCATTTCTGCAGCAGTAGGAGTACCTGCTGAAGCAAGTGAAAAACCATTTCATTATGTCGTCATTTCTGTGCACTTAGAGGGCTTCTTTTTATGCCTTTCATTAGATACCAGTCAGTATCTTGAGTTAACAGTTCTCTTGAGATTATCTGTATGGTGTATCTTCTAGAAATGCTGCACCAAAGTTCATTTCTGTGTATTTACTTTTAAGGTATCTACGTATCTCCAGAATACTCTGCAAACTGAATAAATTACAATCTTCCTGAATTTGTGGTATTAGGGTGATCGTAAAGCATCAATTTCAGATGTCTGTGGCCTAATTTGACTTAGTTCCAAGTTTTGTGCATGAACAAAACTGATACGGATGTATGTGATATTTCAGTGTATGATTTTGGTAAATATGTTTTGCCATTGCTGCCTTTTTTTGTCTTCTTTTAATTACCGAACTGACAGTATTTAGGATATTCAGCAGAGTTTACCATGTGAGTAGGATGGTGGTAGTAAGGGATAGAAGGAAACCAAGCAGGTTACAGTTTGTGAAGGAAAGCAGTAGGTGTGATTGTCTTGGGAATTGCATATTCCTGGGTGTTAATCAAAGTGCTGTGCCTCGAGTGCAAACACTCATTCTGAGCTCATGGGGGTGAGGCGTTATGAACACAGACATTGAAAGAGAAGCTCATAAGTTTGCCTAACACGGTGACAGATCATGAATGTTGAAACTTTGAACCTTATTCTGGTCACTATTGTATTGTAAGTCACAAAGTGCTTGAATGCAAGGGCTTGCTTTATGTAATAGCTAATTCTCTTTTGTCCATGTCCCGTTTCTGCCTGCACCTCTTGCTTGCTGGCTTTTGCTTCTGTTGGGCATTTTTAACAATAATTAGCTCTTGCTACTGTGAATTCTTGGACCTGGGAAAGAAGTGTAGCAGCAGTGGCATATATACAATAGTTTTAGGGATGGAAGATATATTTTGTTTTTTTCCTACTGTATAGAGCCATGTCTGCTAGATGTCCAAGAATGAAGGCCATAGATCTCACCCCCTTGAGTCCATCTGGAATTATTGGCTTGCAGTCTTTTAAATCTGAGTCTAGTCCTCCAGTCTAGTGCACTCCAACAGCTTTGTGTAACAGTTTGAGCTGTTGGAACACGATCTCTTTTTTTCAGGAGTGGAGAAGGTGAGTGACCAGATCAGGTGGAACAGTGATTTTTGAGAGTTTACAGTTGTCCTGTGGTGTGAGCTATATGGTGGAGGGGGATGGATTTGGAATGACTGGGAGGACTTCTAAAGTAGGAAGCATGAAAGGTGTGGAGAACTCCCAAGTGTGCTTCTGTAGCAGGAGGAATGGAAAACTTGATGCTCTGAGACCAAAGACGGAGTTTCAGAGGAACTTGGAACATGGGTTTGCATTTACTCTGTAGGTGCTTCTAAACTGTGTTTGACCAGACTGTTCCTCTTTCTTTCCCAGGGCTCACTTGAAAGGACAATTGCTCTGACCACAAGTGGGGATTGTAAAAGACGCTTGTTCAGAATGAACAAATTAACTGTCAAGTTTGACTATACGTTCAGAAGTTAATTCAGTATGGTCCAAGGTGCCAAGTCATGTTAAAAAATGTTGAGATAATACTAAGCATGTATAGATCAACAAGTAAAAGATAACATCTCCATGTTAACAGCATTTTGTAAAGCTATGCAGGAACTTGTCTCTTCCTCAGCAGTACCACCAAAGTAGTAAATGTGAGGTTATCTTGCTGCCGTTCTTGACAAATACAGTACTAAGCTCCTAAACTAACTTCAGTGCCTTCATGCTGAATGCTATAGCCTCAAGCCTTTCCTTATGAATAGTCATCTGTGACCTCTGTATTCCCTTGCAGCTGCCTGCCTGACAGTTTTATTAGCTAGTAGTGAACCCAGGGTCCATCTGTGTTCTTGGAGAGTTAGACTTAACTCCAAAACCATTTCCAGTAAAATAAGAGAGAATATTTTGCTTGTCATCTTGTACATTGTGTACCTGTCTCTCAATACATACAAATTAAGAAAGGAACTCTCCTTCACACTGTAAAGACTCAAGAGTGATTTTTCTGTGTTAAAACACTTGTGGGTTTCTGTAATACAATAATGTGGGAATTAGATGATTTAAATATTAAGTGTGAAGTAAGTTTTTGCCTGAGTGGCGTAACTTAATTTGGATTTTGGACTGTATGCTTTCAGACTAATAGTCTTCAATGAGAGCTTCTTATATAGCTTGCTTGGACAGAATTTCTTCTTGCC
Organism: Ceryle rudis; assembly: GCA_033439905.1. Lineage (NCBI taxonomy): Eukaryota > Metazoa > Chordata > Aves > Coraciiformes > Cerylidae > Ceryle > Ceryle rudis. The sequence goes on from JAAGNO010012095.1 coordinate 12,024, forward strand.
TATAGATGACTTCTTTCCCCAGTTTTTCTGGTACAACTAGAATACAATGTATTTAATTTATTAATTTTACTAGAATTGCATGCAAATATTTGTTAATCAGGATTTAGCTCTGTCTACTGTGATCTCGCAACTCCATTATTACATTGTGCAATCAAATATGTGAAGTTGGAAGTTCTCTTCCCAATTTTCTCCTAGTGTCTTGAGCTTTTTCTGTTACTTTAAAGTGCTTTGAAAGGCTAGTTTCAGGAAGAGCGGAAAGACTCTTTACCCTTATGCATCAAACTAACTTGTGGCTGAACTGTTTTAGAAGTTTTATAATTGCTATTTGCTTCAAATCAATGAAAATTTAAGTGCAAATTAATGTATTATGGCTTTCCAACATTACTGTGAGGTTTTTTTTTCTAAGCGTGGGAAAACATCTTTGGACAGCATACTGCCTTTGCACTTTAATGGAGTTAGACTAGGTAAATATTCTAGTTGAAAGTTGTTTTATTGTTAATCATGTTAATCTATTTAAAAAAGGATTTCATCATCTGCTTGTAAAACTTCTGCATGCTTCTGATGTTTCAGTAAGGTCGTGACCCTACGGTCCTAACTCATTGCAGTCTCAAAAGCCTGACATACTTGTAGTGAATAGAGGCATATATTTGAAAATTTAAACTCTGTCTTCTTGATCTTAGTTTTGTTTCGATAACAAGTTAAGTTTGTTCATTTTTCCTCTAGGGTTTCAGTTTGATTTCAGCTCTTCAAAATTAGTGTTTATTAACCCTTTAGACAAAATTTTGATCTCGGTTAGCTTTGTTGGAATCAACTTTAATGAAAAACAGTACTAAAGCTCAATATTTATTTAATGTATGCAGTGTTAAAGCTCAGTGTGGAAAAAACCTAAACTTTATATTACATTTTAATGTAGTCTTAATATAATCACTTTGTTATTGGCTTTAACATACTCTTTTTTTCTGCATTGGTTTGTACATTGATTTTCACATATTTCAGTTTTATAGTTCTGATATATAGAAAGGTTGCCTGTATACGTTGTACACAATGTTGAAGGGCAGACACAAAATTTGGGGCCCTCCCTTGTAAGGCACAGAAACATCCATGATTTGTGATGGGTAATGCTTGGCTCTGTCAGTTGCAGTAGGAGATACGGTCTCTTAGCTCAGCACTTGAGACCACTTTAACACTCTCTGTCCTTACAGCACAAATCTGATGGAATGATTGCACAGGCTCACTTTGATGCCTGTACTGCAAAATAGGCACTGGCTTTTACAAAAACAGTAAAAAACTTAAACTTTGAAAAATACTTCCTAGAAAATAATGACTTTGTGCATGTCTTTCCACTCCTCAAAATCTTAATCAGATTGTTTCAATACAAAGGGCTCATTTAAAATGCACTATAGTGCTCATCAAAGTTCACACTGAGAATGTGTGGGTAAAATCTCTTTAAAAATCTTCTGTACTTCCTCACTGTGGCTGAAAAAATCTTCTGTGCTTTCTCACTGTGGCTGAAGTTGAATTTGACTGTGATGTGTATAACTTGGAAGTATATTTCACAGGAGGAAAAATATTGAGGTGCTGTTGAGAATCAGGCTGTAAGATTTCCTTGGTGGGACATCTGAAGCAGCTGCAAAACAACGAGGGGATGGTGTGTGCACAAGACCAAGTCAGAATGCCAGTTAATACCTCATTAGTAATTGGATAGTAATATTATGTATGTCACCACAGAAAATTAGAGAGAATAGCTGGGAAGATCAGCATACAGCAAACAGAAGCTTACAAAACAAGGGAGATGTGTCTTTCTGAGTACGTGTAGGTTTTTTGTGTGTTTTTGTTGGAACGTGGCAGTAATTCCTATAGCACACCTTGTAACACATTTTTCAGAATCTGATGTGTTGTTAATGTGGTATGTTTCAGGGAGCTGAATTAGATTAAAATATTTGGTAAATTAAAGTCTTTGAAATTCATTTCTTGGTTTTGAGATGCTTTGTATGAAGGCAGGTATTTGAAAATAGGGAGAAAGTAGATAAGGAAACTTGTGAGAAGTAGGAGGGACAGTAGTAGAAAGTAAGTTCTTGGAATTCATATGGAGATTTTTCACAGATGAAAGTAAGGATATAGAGACATTATAAGGCTCTGGTTTTGTTTAACTTTCCTTTTGGAACAGAACATTAACAATGGAGACATGCTGAAAGTTGGTGATAGGGCTAGGAAGATAGTGAAGGATGTTGCATTTCTTAGCAATGAGCTAGACTTTACTAGAACGTCTGCGGCTTTAGTATTTTGACAACGGAATGCAAGATTATGATCCTCAAAAAAGTTGGACTGACTAAAACCTCACAATTCAGAGGTGCTGTGTGTACAGCGGTGCTTGGCATGCCCTCCTTCACACAAATTACATATTGTTGTTCTTTATTTTATTGTATACATTCCATTAAGGAAGGTACTCTAAGGTATAGAATGAGTCTGAGTGTACAGCAAATTGAACTCAAACATTTTGTAGAATAAAGATACAGTAATTAAAAAGGTTGCTTACTTGTCTGCAAACTAAGCAGGCACTGATGTTCAAGCACTAAACTGATGGCTTCAGCTAGGTAACTTTTGTTTTAAATATTGGCATTAAGTGAGAAGTAAGAGGGTCTCTGGTTTTTGAAACTGACACATAACAGTCATGAAAAAAATGTTTCCACCACTAGATAAACGTGAACTAAACTACTATTTTGTTACTATATTTATGGAGATGGGTTATCAACCCAACCAGTTGAAGATTCTGAAATGTTACAATTCTGCTTTATAATGCTACCAAACCCAACCTTAAGTCTGTGACGTGAATGAAAAATACTGAAGCAAAATGAAGGGGTTTTGTTTAAGGTTTCAGTTTTAATACTTTTCTTCTGTTTATACAGCCTTGGTCCTTTGGTGAGTAAAGTGAAGGAGTATCAAGTGGAGACCATTGTAGATACCCTCTGTACAAACATGCTTTCAGATAAAGAGCAGTTACGTGACATTTCAAGCATTGGCCTTAAAACTGTGATTGGAGAACTCCCCCCAGCTTCCAGTGGTAAGACATTTTGTACTCAAGGCTATCTAGATTTATTGCTTCATTACTGATACAAAAAAAAAAAAATAATTTCAAAATCTGGGTCCTTTAGCAAAAAGGATGCGGTTTGTTTAATATTGGATCTAATTTCTGTCACAGGAAAATGGTATGGCACAAATATCCTTCTAGTCGTTTCTTCTCTATTTCTGGATTTTACTAGTTTAATTTTTTTTTTTTTTACTGAAGACTTACAGAATCAAAGAATGTTAGGGGGTTGGAAGGGACCTTGAAAGATCATCTAGTCCAACCCCCCTGCCAGAGCAGGATCACCTAGGGCAGGCCACATAGGAACAGACCCAGGCAGGTTTTGAAAGTCTCCAGAGAAGGAGACTGCACAACCTTCCTGGACAGCCTGTTCCAGTGCTCTGTCACCCTCACTGTGAAAAAGTTTCTCCTTATGTTTACATGGAGCCTCCTGTGTTCCAGCTTGCACCAGTTGCCCCTTGTCCTATCATTGGACGTCACTGAGAAGAGCCTGGCTCCATCCTCCTGACACTCGCCCTTTACATATTTATAAACATTAATGAGGTCACTCCTCAGTCTCCTCTTCTCCAAGCTAGAGAGCCCCAGCTCCTTCAGCCTTTCCTCATAAGGGAGATGCTCCACTCCCTTGATCATCTCTGTGGCTCTGCCCTGAACTCTTTCAAGCAGTTCCCTGTCCCTCTTGAACTGAGGAGCCCAGAAATGGACACAATATTCCAGATGTGGCCTCAGTGGGGCAGAGCAGAGGGAGAGGAGAACCTCACTCGACCTACTAACCCACCCCCCCTTCTAATACACCCGGGGATGCCATTGGCCTTCCTGGCCACAAGGGCACATTGCTGGCTCATGGTCATCCTGCTGTCCACCAAGCCCCCAGGTACATTACCCCTGTGCTGCTTTCCAGCAGGTCAGTCCCCAACCTGTACTGGTACCTGGGGTTGTTCTTTCCCCGATGCAAGACTTTGTCCTTATTACATTTCACTAAATTTCTCCCTGCCCAACTCTCCAGCCTTAGTCTATATTGAATAGTACTTTTCCTAGCACTGACCCCTGAGGGACTGCACTAGATACAGGCCTCCAACTAGACTCGGTCCCATTGACCACAGTCTGCCTTCTATCCTTCAGCCAGTTCACAACGCACCTCCCTACCCGATCATCCAGACCACACTTCCTCAGTTTAGCTGCAAGGATACTGTGGGGGATGGTGTCAGATCCTTTACTGAAATAAAGATAAAACCACATCCACTGCTTTACTATCATCCGTCTACCTGGTTATGTCCTCATAAAAGGCTATCAGGTTGCTCAAACATGACTTCCCCTTGGTAAAACCATGTTGACTGCTCCTAAGGACCCTCTTATCCTTGATATACTTGGAGACAGCACTGAGGATAAGTTGTTCCATGACCTTTCCAGGGATGGAGGTGAGGCTGACCTGTCTGTAGTTACCAAGGTCCTCCTTCCTGGCCTTTTTGAAGACTGGAGTGACATTTGCTTTCCTCCAGTCCTCAGACACCTCTCCTGTTCCCCACAACTTACCAGAGATGATGGAAAGTGGCCTAGAAATGACTTTGCCATCTCCCTCAGCACCTGCAGGTGCATCCCATCAGGACCCATGGATTTATGGATATCCAGATTGCTTAATTGGTCCCTAACCCAGTTGTCATCAACCAAGGCAAACTCTTCCTTTATTCTGACCTTGGGGTCTCAGGGGTCTGGGGCTCCTGAGGACAGCTTCCAGCAGCATAGGCAGAAACAAAGAAGGCATTCAGTAACTCTGCCGCCTTTGTATCCTCTGTGACCAGGGCACCCACCTCAGTGGGCCTACATTGCCCCTAGTGTTAGTTTTAACTGAAATGTATTTGAAGAAGCCCTTTCTGTTGTCCTTGGCCTCTCTTGCAGGGTTTAATTCCAAGGAGGCCTTAGGTTTCCTAGTTGCCTCCCTCCATCCTCTGACAACAGTCCTTCCATTCCTCCCAAGTGGCCAGCACATCCTTCCATCATCTGCCGCATTCACTGTTTCATGGTCGCTGCAGCCAAGGCTGCGCTCAACCTTCACCGCTTCAACCAGACCCTCCTTGTTAGTGAGTATAATATCCAGCAGTGTCCCTCTCCCAGTTGGCTCATCCACCATTTGCATCAAGAAGTTATCATCAGTGCACTGTAGGAACCTCCTGGACTGTGACTGGCTGGCTGTGTAGGCCTCCCAGCAAATATGTGGGTAGTTAAAATCCCCCATGAGAACCAGGGCCTGTAATTGCAAGGCTGCTCTCAGCTGTTTAGAAGGCCTCATCAACTTCCTTGTCCTGATCAGGTGGCCTGTAATAGACACACACCACAGCATCACTCATGCTGGCCTGCCCCTTAATTTGCACCCACAAACTCTCAACTTGCTCCTCATCCACCCCGGGACAGAATTCAATACAGTCCAGTTGCTCTTTCATGTAAAGAGCAACTCCACCACCTCGCCTTGTTGGCCTGTCTTTCCTAAAAAGGACATAGCTATCCATGACCACATTCCAGTCATGTGAGCTGTCCCACCCTGTCTCTGTAATTGTCACCAGAACATAACCCCCTGACCACACACAGGTTTCTGACTCCTCTTGTTTATTCCCCATGCTGCATGCATTGGTGTATAGGCATTTCAGGGAGCAAGCTGGGTATGCTGCTTTCACCATAGGGGGGTGGGAGGCCTTCTGGTCTTCTTTTTAAGACTAGAACACTTCCTTACATACTAGAACACTGCCCCACAATTGCATTAATGGGGAAAAAAAAATGTACAGTGTATGAACTTGGTATAACAAATTGAGTATAAAAGCTCCTATTTTATTAATTTCCTGGTGGAACATTTCTAGGCTGTAATAATAGCTAAATCTCATCTTCCTTTTTGATTGATAGTATACTGTAAAGAAAAATATCCAAGTTGTAATCAATGATCTGATTTCTTGTCTCAGTTTCCGGTGTTTTGGAAAGTGCCTTCTGTTTCTAACAATTGCCTGTTAAATTACTGAAGTGCTTACCTGCAGTTTTAAATGAAGGCAGTCTTTCCTCCAAAAGAGATAGTAATGATGAGCAGCTCATCAGTTAATGGCATGCCTTTCTTTTCAAGTGCTTTTCAGATATTGTAGGTAGGATATGAATGAGAATAGAGAAATGATTAAAAAGGCCTTGAAGATGCAGTTTTTAGAGACTGAGGTTTCTTAAATTAGAAAAAAAGTTCCAATTTTAACATTCTTTAATGAAAGTCCACATGGAAGTTTTGCTTTTATCAAGCATTAGTGAGATTTGTAAACTTTATGTAAGTAACTAATTTTAAGTAAATCTGTTTGCCTGTACAAAACAAAAGGAGACTTTGGAGTGGAGGTAAAGCTCAAACAAAAATGTAGGAAACTCTTTCAATATAGCTATTATTCCTAATACAAAAGGAACCTAGGTGTTCTTGCTCTACTCAAAACATAGAATGTTGTCTGTCTTTCTTAGCCTCTGTGGTAACGCATTTTCTGTCCAGTTGTTATGTTTAGTTTTAGTCATATAGTTAATAATAAGCCATAAATAAATATAAACTAGATTTAATATAGATTGAAATGTTATTAATTTCACACCAGAATTCCTAAAGTGTGATTAAAAAAGCTTTGTACAAATGAAGATGAGCAGTAGCCATTGGGTAGCTGTTACAGTGATGTGACTTCTAATTATTTTGAACATTAGACAGTTGGGGGAAGGGGGAACTATGGACTTGCGGCAAAGACATTTTTCTTGAATTTTAAAATACTTTGGGTGCACATTTCCCCTCTCCTCTCACCCCCTTCTCAAATGTTTCAGCCGTATTTCAGGTGCTTATTATTTAGGGGTCTTTTTGTGCAAAATCATTTAATTTTTCTTTTTCATTACACAGTTGTTCTTTAGAGGTGGCTCTATTTATTTCTGTGCTTCCCCTTTTTGTTTATTCCTTTATTTTTCCCTACAGTTCTTTCATTTATTGCTTTAGACTTGTCTTGTCCTTCACTTTCCACTGTGTGCCCTGCCAAAAGCAGTGTCCTTTTGTGCTGTATATATCTTATGGGACAATTTAGAAATCCTCCTTCTCAGTATGTTTCTACACAGCAAGTCTTTCAGCTCTAATGCAGAACAGACATTACATTAGCAAAAGAACTGGGTGTTCGAGCTTGTTGGGTGGGAAAAGCTGCTTTGTGTTGAGTTCAGGTTGCTTTCCCTAGTCACAAATACGATCTCTGGTGTTAAAAACTATTATTTTTTTTTATTATGGAAATGTTGCGTTTTTTTCATATTTTCAGGTTCTGCATTAGCAGCTAATGTTTGCAAAAAGATCACAGGACGTCTTACTAGTGCTATAGCCAAGCAGGAAGATGTATCTGTTCAACTGGAGGCACTGGATATCATGGCTGATATGTTGAGCAGGTAAACATCCCTCTTGCAAAATGCTGGTGAATGCTGATAAATACTCCTTAAAGCTTGAAAATCTATTTTCCAAATGTTAGATTTAAATTACTTTAAGTTATGTGAAAAAAATATGCTAAGATATTAAGTAGAGGTGAAACTTAATTTAGAAAAAAAAAACTGTATTGAAGATGATTAATTTTCTGAGAACTGTAGTTTTAAGGTTATTTTAATTTTTATTGCTTTGAGGGTGTACTTTAAACTAATGCCTTTTTTAAAAAAAAACTTCCAAAGCTTAAATTTAAAGACTTAATTGGAATCATTCTGATGTTTTGGGGAATATTTAAAGAACTTGTTGTACAGTATATGAACAAAGTTATCTAGATTCAATTGGTTTGAGTTTGTGTTTTGTCTGTTTTAAGGCAAGGAGGACTGCTTGTTAACTTCCATCCTTCAATTCTGACCTGTCTGCTCCCCCAGCTGACTAGCCCCAGACTTGCTGTGAGGAAAAGAACCATCATTGCTCTTGGTCACCTGGTTATGAGTTGTGGCAATATGGTTTTTGTTGACCTCATTGAACATCTGTTGACAGAGCTGTCTAAAAATGATTCCATGTCAACAACTAGGACCTATATACAGTGTATTGCTGCTATCAGTAGGCAAGCAGGTCATAGAATAGGTAAGAAAAAGATATAAATTATCTATAAATTTAAAAGTTTTTAGATGAGAGTAATTAATTTGCTATTTTTTTTCCTCTTACCAGGTGAATATCTTGAGAAAATAATTCCTTTGGTTGTTAAGTTTTGTAATGTAGATGATGATGAGCTACGAGAGTATTGCATTCAAGCCTTTGAATCCTTTGTTAGGAGGTAACTTATTCTTGGGTACCTATTTCAAGCTTTCTTAAGATCCAATAGTGTGCCATTTGGTAGTAAGCTGTCAAGAGACAGTGTCCTTGTTACAAAATATTTTTGCAAGCTTTGAGATGGAACTATTCCTACAAGTCTGTTTTGTAACTTAAGTGCTGTGTAATGCCTGTACTTCAGAAACTCCTGTCTATTGCTACTTACACAAATAGGAAGGGGAAGTATTCTAATAATATTTGTTGTTCAATAGTGATGACAAAATTGATATCCAAAGGTTTATCTTGGTCCTCTGCAACCTTCCAATCTTGCAGATCCAGTTCCATAGTAGCATTGCCCTTTCTGACCTTACTTTCTGAATTTCTGTAATTCAAATAGATGAAGTGATGATATTTGGTTTGGCTGATGTTGCCAAAGTACAGTAGCTGGCATGAAGTCTTCTAGATATATTTTAATTCTTCAAAGTAATTTGACATTGATTGTATTTTTGTATTTTCCAGATGTCCTAAAGAAGTTTATCCTCATGTATCTACTATTATAAACATTTGTCTTAAATATCTTACCTATGATCCTAATTACAATTATGATGATGAAGATGAAGATGAAAATGCCATGGATGCTGATGGTGGTGATGATGATGATCAAGGTATATTCTCGGTTTTGGGAAGCAGAGCTTGTGAACCTGCACTCATCTGATCATCCAGTCAGAATTGATTTGGGTGGTGTGGCTACTGACTACCAGTATTTGAATGACTTGTATATTTTTGTATTCAATTTTTGTACTTTTTTAAAACATACCTTATGAACAAACTTCCTGGAGTAGATGTATAGGGTGTTGTTACTGGAGATAAATAACTCCAAGGGTGAACATAAAGTGCAAGAAAAGTAGAATTCTTGAAAGGTGGAAAAAGACAGAAGCATGTAGGTTGATATAGCTAAAGCAAGAAGAACATGAGTTAATGAATTGAAAGGCCTCTCACTACTTGCCACTATAATACATTGAAAATGGCAAAACACTCGGTATTTTTCTGTAGGATAACAAATGTTTTAGACTGAAAGGTGTAAAGTGTATTTATTGTTAATATGGTAGCAATACCTTGCCATATGTAAGCATTATAGAAGCATGGACACCCAAGTAATCTGACCCAGAGCGTAACATTCTCGTTACTGTAAGAATGAATAAGCTGCACAGTTGTTGCTTTAATGCTTAAAAAGTCGAGTTGTATTGCTTATTGGTTTTTTTTTTTTTTGGTCATTTTTGGAGGCAGAGTATGATTTGATTTACTCCTAAAAAGCAACATTAACAAAATGTTAAATCTTGATTGGCTAGTAATTGTTGCATTGTCATTTATGTCACAAATAAAGAGGAATTTGCTTTAAATCAGTACTCAGCCTGTAAATATGATGGGAACTGCCATGTTCTGTTTGCAGTTTATATTAATACATGTAAATTAATGAAGAAATGGGCAGAGAGAATAATTGCCTTGCGATTCAGGCAGTTTAGAAGTCTTTTTATGTTTGTTTTTTGAACCTGTTTCTTTTGTGTGCCCTAAGCGAGGAACCCAAATGTCTTGTTCTTAATTGTTTAAAATAAAACTTGATGCTTTGATTGTCTAGACTTGAACATATGCATAATTTATTTTTTCAAGGGAGCGATGATGAATATAGTGATGATGATGACATGAGCTGGAAAGTGAGGCGTGCAGCTGCTAAATGTCTTGATGCTGTGGTTAGCACACGACACGAAATGCTTCCAGAATTCTACAAAACTGTATCGCCTGCTTTAATAGCCAGATTCAAAGAACGTGAAGAGAATGTTAAAGCAGATGTTTTTCATGCATATCTTTCTCTTCTAAAACAAACTCGACCTGTGCAAAGTTGGCTTTGTGATCCTGATGCAATGGAACAAGGAGAGACACCTTTGACAATGCTTCAGAGTCAGGTTATTTGTTAACGTTTTTGTTACTGTTTAGAAGACACACTGAAGTTGTACACTGTTCATAAGGATAGTTCTTGGAATGTGCCATTTCATACTTTTCCTTATACACATATTGCGGTTTATTACTATAGTACTAACAGAGAGCAAGCCAGGTAAACTGGCCTGGAAAGCTGCAGCAGTCTTGGAAACAGAAATTATCAACTCATGCAAATATGCTTATCTGATTTCAGTAGTTTACCATCACTGGTAAAAGTTGCATGTCCTATGTAGTTTAGTCAAATAGCAAAAGCAAAATAGCTATTTTGTGCATTCTGTAATTCAGACATAAGCTCTAATGATCAAGATAAAACTTGATTTGCTATAAATTACTTGCAGAATATAAAGAATAGTGCTGAAAAATGTTGTCTAAGTTGATTATTTGTCCGACTTCTCAATTGTTGCTCTCTATGGTTTTATTAATGCAAATCTTGTTTTGCTTCGTTTCCTCTCAACTTTTAAAGTTAAATTATTTTTTTTTTCTTTTGGATAGCAATTCTTTTGAGTCTTAATTTCCCAGTGTTTGTATAACTTCCCTAACTCTGTAGAGAAATTGAAAATAGAGGGGTAGGACACACATATCTTTCTATATATCCACCCAGTGAACAAAGATGAAAGAATTGTCAGCTTTTGAATCAATTAACAGATGTGTGATGAATTACAGGTCCCCAACATAGTGAAAGCCTTGCACAAACAGATGAAGGAGAAAAGTGTGAAGACTCGTCAGTGCTGCTTTAACATGCTGACTGAGCTAGTAAATGTATTACCTGGAGCCCTAACACAACATGTTCCCGTACTTGTACCAGGTATGAGAAACACATTATTAACCTAACGATTTATTAGTAAACTGGATGTGAAGTTTTGAAATCCTTAAAGGTTGACTGTGCTTTCTGCAAAACCTTTGAAGTGTTGCTTCTACTTAAAATAAATTGGCTAAATAATCATCTATTGTGTAGATCCATATAAATATTGTAGTGACATATTTCTAGTAATCTTGAAAACAAGAGCTGGCTCTATGATTGAGATTTTTTTTTTTCCCTTCTGTATAGGAGGTTAATTTCCTCCCTAATTGCAAGATCAAACTGCCTTCTTTCTCATCTCAACAGAGCGAAATATTGTCCATATTTTAACTTTTGGCACCTAAAATGTTGATTTTTGAAGTAATGAGGAGAAATAAGTTTGGGAAAGTTAAAGGTTTAAAATCCCTTTATAATTAAGAAAATACATGACCAACCATCAAGTGTCTCATCTTCTCTGTGGAGAGGGAAGCTTGAAAACTAATTGTTTGAATAAAGTGGTGATACGGTCTTGGAAGCATTCAAGAAAGGCTTTGAACAGGAAACCATAAATTCTGTACAGCTGCCTTCTTTCAGAAATGTTGAAGTGTTCTAGCAGAATATAAATACCTAACCTAAAAATACATTTTTATTTTTCTTCCAGGAATAATTTTTTCACTGAATGACAAATCAAGTTCTTCTAATCTGAAGATAGATGCTTTGTCCTGTTTGTATGTGATCCTCTGCAATCACTCTCCACAAGTCTTTCATCCTCATGTTCAAGCATTGGTACCTCCAGTTGTAGCTTGTGTTGGAGACCCATTTTACAAGATTACATCAGAGGCACTCTTGGTTACCCAACAACTTGTGAAGGTCATTCGTCCTTTAGACCAGCCTTCTTCCTTTGATGCTACTCCTTATATCAAAGATCTGTTTACTTGTACAATCAAGAGACTGAAGGCTGCTGACATTGATCAGGAGGTGAAAGAAAGGGCAATATCTTGCATGGGTCAAATAATTTGCAGCCTTGGTGACAGCCTGGGCACAGACTTGCCTAGTACTCTTCAGATCTTCTTAGAGAGACTGAAAAATGAGATCACTCGGTTAACTACAGTGAAGGCCATGACATTGATTGCTGGTTCTCCCTTGAAGATAGATTTGAGACCAATCCTTGGGGAAGGTGTTCCTATTCTTGCTTCATTTTTGAGGAAGAATCAGAGAGCTTTGAAACTGGGCACTCTTTCAGCTCTAGATATTTTAATTAAGAATTACAGTGACAGCTTGACAGCTGCTATGATTGATGCTGTCCTTGATGAGCTTCCACCTCTGATTAGTGAAAGTGATATGCATGTGTCACAGATGGCCATCAGTTTTCTGACAACTCTCGCTAAAGTATATCCTTCCTCCCTGTCAAAGATTAGTGGGTCCATTCTCAATGAACTTATTGGGCTGGTGAGATCACCTCTACTTCAGGGTGGAGCACTGAGTGCCATGTTGGAATTTTTCCAAGCTTTGGTTGTGACTGGTACAAATAATTTAGGCTATATGGATTTACTGCGCATGCTAACGGGCCCAGTGTACTCACAGAGCACAGCACTTACTCACAAGCAGTCTTACTATTCCATTGCCAAATGTGTTGCTGCCCTTACTCGAGCCTGCCCTAAGGAAGGACCAGCTGTTGTAGGTCAGTTCATTCAAGATGTCAAGAACTCAAGGTCCACGGATTCCATTCGGCTGTTGGCTTTGCTTTCTCTTGGGGAAGTGGGGCATCACATTGACTTAAGTGGACAAATTGAGCTGAAATCTGTAATATTAGAAGCATTCTCTTCTCCTAGCGAAGAAGTCAAATCGGCGGCATCTTACGCATTAGGCAGTATTAGCGTTGGCAATCTTCCCGAGTATCTGCCGTTTGTCTTACAAGAAATAACCAGTCAGCCTAAGAGGCAATACCTTCTTCTTCATTCCTTGAAAGAAATAATTAGCTCTGCATCTGTGATTGGTCTCAAACCGTATGTTGAGAATATATGGGCCTTACTCCTGAAGCACTGTGAATGTGCAGAAGAGGGCACAAGGAATGTTGTTGCCGAATGCTTGGGCAAGCTTACGTTAATAGACCCAGAGACTCTTCTTCCACGACTCAAGGGATACTTGGCATCAGGTGAGTAGTAGTAACGTGTACATACTGTAGCAAATGGCCTTATGCTATCAGCTAATAAATTAAGCAAATAATTTGCAAAACTAGATTAAGTTTTTTGATACTCTTCAAGTTTTGCTCCCCATACCCCCCAACAGTTTTTACTAGTTGTTAGTCATACATAGCATGAATTATTTCTATGCTTTGCTTTCAGATGGTATTTCAATTAAAGGGTTTATGTTTAACAAAGAGCTACAAACTTGAAGCATGAGCAACAAAGGGACAAAATATCAAACCAGTTGCCACATTTTGAGCTTTTGGTGTAAATTACAGTAGTTCTAATTTTCAGATAAGAATTCTGACATTTTTAAGGATTAGGAAGGATTATTGTGTGTAATTCATGGATCAGTTTCATATCGAGGACTGTATTCACATGTTTCTTCACATGCTGCTTCTTTAAGGAGGAGAGTTATTTGTAGGCCTATATGTGATTGTAAAAAAAAAATTTAAAAAAAATCTGTCCTAATAGGCTTGTTACTTGAATTTTCCTCTAGTGGATAACATTAAATGCTTATTACAAATGTTAAAAGTATTTTTTTTCTCCTGTTTAAAATGTTTTCCATAGATTTCCTTGAGTTACAAATTGCATTGCTAATAATAAATAACAGTTCCTGTTTAGTGCTTTTAAGTGTACTAGATGTTTAAAAAGAATGGCACCGAGCATGATTTAAATTCTGTAGTTGTGCTGTTTTAATGTTACATATTCTCACTTTTGTTTCATGTTAGGGTCCTCATATGCTCGAAGTTCAGTGGTTACTGCTGTTAAGTTCACTATTTCGGATCATCCACAACCCATAGACCCACTATTGAAGAACTGCATAGGTAAGTTCTTTACATTTACTGAAAGGTTCTATGTTTTTCAGGCAATAGAATTGCATTTAAAATTTGTTCATTGTGTTTTCAGAAGTAAATAGTTTGCAGGTACTAGAATTATCAGCTAATGATAACTGTCAGAACAGTTATAAAATGTTTCCATAATAGCCAGTTATTTCTATTAATCCTAGTTTATTTGAATTCTGAGCAGTAAAACTTGTATGATTAAAAATTCTATGTATTTAAGCTGTGATGGGCAATATAAGATGATAGGAACTTAGGAAGATGGGACCCAAAAGCTATTTCCTTTCACATGCTCTTGTCAAGTTTTATAAGTTTGATGTAGTATGGTACTGTCTTTACCCAGAAGGTTGGTTTTAGGAATATTTGATGTTCAGTCACTTTAAAATATGTGTGCACGTAGGAATTCTGAGTATTACCAGGTGGTGAATTGTAAATGTAGGTCCTTACGTTTCTATAATGCTTGTGTCTGAAAGCATTTGGAAGTGCGTATATTTTTACAGGGGTAAGTTAATCAGAGCTTTCAGTGTAACATTAGTATAATAAAGTTTGCAGTGCTGTGGCTTTTTGATCTTTTCTCATTTGTATGTCAAAGTATTGTAGATTTGTTTAATATGCTATGGTGAGTGTTTTATAGTGGATTAATTACAGATTTAAATGTCTGTAAAAAATTAGGTATACTGCTAAACCTAATGGGGGGAAAAGATGAATCTTTAAATCACACAGTTTTGTGGAGAGCAAGGTTTTCATTTGTGCAGAAGTGAAGTCAGTTCCTATGTGTTACTTTCATCAATAAATTCTGGGTTGGCTTGTTCTTTTTTGGGTTTTTTTTTTTTGTTTGTTTGTTTT
>JAAGNO010012095.1:27091-41951 GCA_033439905.1 Ceryle rudis
TTGGTTTTTTTTTTTTTTTTTTTTTTTTTTTTTTTTTTTTTTTTTTTTTTTTTTTTTTTTGTTTTTTTTTGTTTTTTTTTTAAATAATGTAGTGCCGGGTTGAGTATGCCTGTGGATTTTACCCCTGCTGTCCCTCTCACTGAAGCTGCCATACCCCTTTGGTTTCTTGAAATATGTATTTACTATACAGTAAAAAAACTTATTTGTATCTAGTACTTTAAAAATCTCAGTCATCCTTAGTTTTATTGCGCAGTTTCTTTTGTGTACATAGAAATCACTTTGATATTTACACCTTGTTGTTTTTCTCGTTTGAAAAATTTCAATCCTTATGGAAGTTGCTAGTAGAACTTTACAAACATTGAGGAAAAATATGATAAATTTCTGCAGGCATTTATTATAACAAGGCTGTGTTTTAGAAATAGAGAAATTCTAATTGGAAAATGCCTAAGGATGGGGTGGCATGAGAGCAATGTTGCTACATTAGTATATACTTAGTAGGCTTATTTTATAGTTACTTAGGAATTCTCAATGCATGCCAACTTAGGGGTCAATATAAAAAAAATCAATAGGCACATAGTTTCCTTAAGAGGTGTTTTCTTGAACTGCAGAAATTAAATGGGGTTTGGAATGCATATTCTGAGAGACTAAAGGAGAAAAGGAAAGGTTAAATATAATTTTCATGCTACCTTAGGAAAGAAGTTTGAAATATCATGAATTGATGGCCATTTATTTTGACAGTGGTTTTTTTACTACTTTCATTATAGAAAACACTGTGTATCAATTATGTGAAAACTTTTCATATGATTATAATAATGGATTTGTGTAATCATGCTAAAACAGCAGGTATTCAAATGAACTCCTGCACTAAATATGTCTTCTTGAAAGGTTAAAACTAAGCAAAGATATATTTAAAATAGCAAATGAAAAAGATCCTCATAGGTTGAATTCTCTCTGTACATAATTGCAGGTGATTTTCTGAAAACATTGGAGGACCCAGATCTCAATGTCAGGAGAGTAGCCCTAGTGACCTTTAATTCAGCTGCACACAATAAACCATCATTAATAAGGGACCTATTAGATACTGTGCTTCCTCATCTTTACAATGAAACAAAAGTCAGAAAGGAGTTAATCAGAGAGGTATGTTAACTAAGAAAAACATTACTAAATATATGTAAGTAGATTCTTTGTTTTCCTATGTATATTACTAAATTTTGTTTTACTTATTCACTGACAGGTGGAAATGGGACCATTTAAGCATACAGTGGATGATGGGTTGGACATAAGGAAAGCAGCTTTTGAGTGCATGTATACTCTTTTGGATAGCTGTTTGGATAGACTAGATATATTTGAATTCTTAAATCATGTTGAAGATGGCCTGAAGGATCACTATGATATTAAGGTTAGCTGTCATTTTTTCCCTGTGTAAGCAGTGACTTAGTCAAAGCATTTTAAATAGTGAATAGACTGAAATGGTAAAAATATTACTTCTCATGCTTAAGCTCTTAACTGTATTTGCCATTTTCATTAAAGTGTTGCTGCTAAAAAGGCTACACAGCATTGTAGGAATTTTATCTCGGCATATGTGCTGGGCATAACTAATTGTTGGATTGTTGTGGGTTTTTTTTTCCTCAACCTAGATGCTAACCTTTTTAATGTTGGTGAGACTGTCTACCCTTTGTCCAAGTGCAGTGCTGCAGAGGTTGGATAGACTTGTTGAACCTTTGCGTGCCACATGTACAACTAAGGTATTTAAATTTAAACTTAATTATTTTATGTTGTCTTACAGAAATATAAATGAACTCAGGTATGAAGAATATTTCTGTACTACTGCAGCATTTCCTGACTTACAGCTGATAAACTGCAGTAGGCAGAATAATATAAATGTGAGCCTTCATATATGTGCTAGATTTCTTTAAATTACAAATGGAAGGGCAGACTTATCTTCTTTTTAAAAATACTCTATTTCTTTGATGCATTTCCTTTATTCCTTAAAAATCTAGCTGCCACTGAAACAACCTGTGTGTTTTAGTTAATTATGAATAGTGAAACTGGAATACTGAGAGTTTTCCTGACTTTCCTGATGATTATATTGTTTCAGACAGGCATTTTGGGTGATGAAGAATGATCCAAATGAGGCAGTTTAAAGTAGTCCTGTTTTTGTTGTTGTTGGGTTTTTGTTTGTTCGTTTGTTTTTTCCCTCCCCTTCTTGGTTTATATGACAAAATCGCTGAGTCTTGGCACAGTTAGTCCTCCATTCCTGCTCTTGTCTTTATCCACCTGCATGCTCTGACAGTCATTTAAAGCCTAATTTACCTTGCCTTTCTATTACTGTAGTCTCTTGTATTTCACACCAAGAAATTTGACTGCTTTTAATGATAATTTATTATCACTGAAGCATCTTTGAGAATTGTAACAGAAGGTTAAGCAGTTACTCTAAAAATGGTCAACTTTAAAAGAAAAAAAAAATTGTATTCTCTGGAAACTGGAAGTACTGTGATAATATCAGTTTAATGTTTACTGACTTTACTATCTAGAGGTTGGCTGCTGTGATTGTTTTGATTTGATAATTAGTAGCTTACAACCTTTTTCTGCTTACCTTGCAGTACTCAAGTTTTAGTCCATTTGTAAACTGCTGGTAAAAAGTCTGTTAAAAAGTAGATGTTTGGTGGTTATCTTTGCTTTGGTTCTTTTATTATTTTTAAGAGCTTAGGCCATTTTGAAAGCTGTGTAATGTGGTAATAGGGAAGGAAAAAGGTCTTCGTAAGATAAACTTTTTTTAAGTTGGGTGTAGAGGGAGAGTTACGCAAAGATTTCAATATTTTCTTTCCCCCCCCCCAGGTAAAGGCAAACTCAGTGAAACAGGAGTTTGAAAAGCAAGATGAACTGAAACGATCTGCTATGAGAGCAGTAGCAGCGCTTCTAACCATTCCAGAAGCAGAGAAGAGTCCATTAATGAGTGAATTTCAGTCACAGATAAGCTCTAACCCTGAGCTGGCAGCCATCTTTGAAAGTATCCAAAAAGATTCATCATCCACTAACTTAGAATCGATGGACACTAGTTAGATGTTTGCCCAAAATGGGGACCATTATGTTGAACCATATGATGCACTGAATTGACAGGTTATGAGTAAGAAACAGAAAAAATATCTAATCTACACATTGTTCCACTTTATTTACCTTTATGGAGACAGTTGGCTTTTCCCATTGTTGCTTTTCTAGCATTTATTCCAGAAATGTATTTCCAGAGTTTGTTAACCACTCTTGTTTTAGTGGATTTGGCCACATTTGGGAATTAATTGACGCATGGTGTATGGAAATAGGTTCCAACATCCATTTGCCCTGTAATGTTTAGGATTAAAATGTCAAAATTTTGTGACCATGATTTTTTTTTTTCCTTTTATTCACTCTTTCTATTTGTAAACAAAATAAGGGGGAGGGGGGCAGGTGGGAATCAAGCATCCAGACACACCATGTTTTTGTATAACTTTTTATTCTTTTTTGTTTCAGCTTCATAAATTGGTTTGGCTGGCAGATGAATTCCGTGTAAGATTTATTATATTCAAAGGAGGGTTTGGGCCCAGTTCAAAAAAGCAGACATAAATATAATTTTTAAAGGTGTGGGGATTAGAAAACAAATACCCCTGTTGTGCACACCAATTTTGCATGAGCAAGTTTACAAATATATCTTGTCTGTAAAACAGCATGTGCAGTTTATTCGTAATGCAAGTTCAGATAAGTTCTACTATATCAGTGCAGTTTTCAGGTATTGACATACAGACCATCCATCCAGGAAGGGACGAATGAAGGTTGTTTGTCTTAACCTGGCTTTTAAAAATGCCAGTAGTATGACCCTGCAGTTGTTCGTACAGTAAATATGACAATTCCTGCAGTTTTCATGGTTTTTCATTCCCAAAGATTGGGTCTTCTGGAATTGAGGTGGACAAACCAGAAGATCTGAAGGAAATAGGATGAGATGGAGGTAAAATGAGTGGAGGACAACAGTAGCTGCTCAGTGGCTCCTGAACTCTGGATTCAACTACGCTTTGTTGTGAAAGTATGAAAGGAAGTTTCTTTCAGTGGTTTCTACCTCCTGTTCTTCATCCAGTGGCTTTTGTTAAGGCACTAATACGTGGTGCTCCTTAGACAAGTATTGTCAGACCATCATTTTACGCCTGGCAGAATGTTTTCTGGCACATGGAACCACCTGTCGATTGCAGTCTTGCATTGTGCAGTATTCTGGAAAGACAGGAAACAAGGAATGGTCATAAGACTGGAGAGAGATAGAAAGCGAACAGATACAAGAAAAGAATCTGCCACTAATATGCTGAGGTAACGTAGAAATGGACCAGAAGGTGATAGCTGGCAGTCCCACGCTGAATTGGATTTTACAAATCCAATTGCAAAAGATAGGGAACCGCTGCCTTAATACCTCAAATTGAGACTTGTCATTACTTGGTTAATACAGTAGCTTAGTTGTCTTCTTTTTTTTTTTTTTTTTTTTTAAGTCAGATCTGAATTTGATTTTTCTCTAGTTAACAGGAATTAATTAGTATTTTAGCTAGTATTTTTTAGCTGGTTTGCTATTTTGGAAACCTGTTATATGGATATGTGGCATAAGCTGCTATGTGACTAAACCTACATTTTTTTGACCCCAGAGACAGTTTTTTGTGAGTGTTGGGGTTCACCAGAAAATTTTTCACTTTACACACTGGCAGCTTGGGAAAAGCAGGGGAGATAGTGGTGCATTTTACTTTAATTAAAGGACCTGAACAAAGAAATCTGAAGTCATTCAGTAGTAAAAATTTTAGTGCTGTAGAAGTTTTTGAATTTGTAGCTTTCTCTGTTTCCAAAGTCTTCATACTAATGTAACATTTGTCTTCTAGAAGTAGAAATAAATGAGATTAAACATAACATATCTAAATGTCATGAAAAAGAACGGGATGACTCTAGAGAGAAACCATATGGTAGAAAAAGCACTGTGAATTAGGTGCATTTTGTCTTGCTGTATAACTCATCAACTTCAATTAGAGCAATACAGGCCTCCTAATTAAGAATCTGTTGTACTAATTAGTTGTCAAATTGATCTTCAACTTTGGTGTTTTCAGAGTGCATTAAAATGTTGTAGAGATCTAAAGCTAGGTGTGAGAACAGTATGATAAACATGAAATGCGAGGTTAAAATACATAAATGGACTAGGTGACAACGGTAAGTATACAAAATACTTGTATTGGTAGTTGAGGGATTTGTGTGCGTTCACATACTACCTACAACACCTCCTGTGGATGCAGATACTCTCTGCTTTGTTTTACAGTACCTAACAGTGGAGCAGGCTTAAGGACAAAAGAGAAGGTTGAGCTATGTTACATAGTGAATGGAGAGTAATTTTCACTTTGACCACTGATAAAGGAGGTGGGAATTTAAGAATTAAGTCTTCCCTGTAAACTGGAGATTCTCTCCAAGTAGCAGCTGGTTATTTTGGTCGCCCAGGAAGACGGACTTATAAAGGATGTAACTCCACCATAATTACTGAATTTATTTACTAGTTTTAAAAATTTTAACCAGCTTAGGTGTTCACATTCCACTGACTGCATTGCTAAATGGAAGGTTGCTTTGGTTTTTTTGGGTTTTGTGTTTTGTTGTTTGTTTTGTTGTTCCCCCCCGTATGTCCAAGTATTTGGATATTTGGATAAATCTGGTTTATTTATGCTTTTAGTGCAGTTAGGTCCAGGCAATTCTGTTAAGGATGATGTCAGGAATAGCTGTATCTGGTCTTTAAATGCTAAATACTTGAAAGCAAAATAGGAAATTACTCTCACTAAAACAGAATTCTGAAAGCCTGTTCTTAAAGGTTTTTGGTATGATAGGAATTTAGTGTTTTTCATCATTTTGCAGACAAGCAATTGAGACCAATTAATAAGCTTGCTCATAATATAGAAATGTTTGGCCAGTCCTTGCATAGTATATTCCTGCCTTTAAATATTTTTGTATGTCAAAAGTACTTAGTGCTCTCATTTTCCATGAAAAAAAATCTTGCCATCCTTGCAAGGGAGGTCTTTTCTAAAATTATAAATTGAAAACTACAAGTACCTTAAGAACACTGCACTTCAGGCATGTATATTTTTTTTAATATAATCTTCCTTCCAAATGTTACATCTAATATAGCAGCTGACAAAATAAAAAGAGCTGAATTACTTGCAGGTTGTATTTTTATGAGTTGAACAAAGCAGTTACGTATGCATGTAGACAGCTTGCTTCTCTCAAATGAAGGATTATTTTAACATATCATCAACTCAAATTAGAAATATGAATTGAAAGTTCATATCTGCTACTGTTGTATTTGGTTTAACAGATACACTTAGTAATGATGCTAGGGAGAAGGTAACCATGCTCTGGTGGGCTGGTTAGTAGTAGTTATTTAGCAGTCGTTGTCATATGGGACTTCCCCTTCCTCACCTCCCCTTGAGATGACTTCAAAAGCAAAGTACTATGTGGCCTTGGAAGTGTGTGTGTGTGTGCTTGGTTTTGGTTTATCAATCCCGAGCCTTCCGACTCGTGACACCTGTTTCTGCCACATACCAAATGGTTAAGCCTGTAGCCTCTGGGTTTTAATTCCACATTGCTCTAAACTTCAGATAACAAGTACTTTTTCTTGTTGTTAACTCTTTCATTCTTTGAAATTAATTTTAAGAAAAGCGTCAGTTTATTACTTTCTTTTTGTACTTGTTTTCTCCTTGCTCTGAGGTGGAAAGATTTGCTTTCTGTGCTATTGAACATGAACTGGCAGGCATTGTGACAGTGAGTGTTGCCCCCTGCTCTAGAAGAACTTTCTAGTGTGGAGTTACAGCTCGTACACCAAACGTGACATTTTTGTTGGTATCCATTTATAATTTTTCATTTTATCTGAGTTTCAGGGAGGAGAAGGGAATCAGAGTTCTTAAGAAAAATGAAGTAAATTAATCTTCCATGACCAGTGTTGGTGAAGCACGGAAGTTTTCTACAAGAAGTGCTTTTGTGAGGATCAGGCAATTTTGTCTTCGTAGGGAGTGAGACTACTTTAGATTTGTTTCCACCCCATGAGGTTTTCATGTTTCCACATAATCTTTGATGAGAAGAAAACTGCCTTCAGAAATGTCATCCATCCCCCAAAACACACAAAAGGGTTTCTGTTGCTTTTAGTCTGTGTAGTGTGGTTTAGAACATAGCCCTGAACCAGAGAAGAAATGAGAGTTTCTGAGAACCGTGCAGACACTGGCTGGATGACAGATGTTACCTGAAATGTAGTTCTGAAAAAGAGAAAATGAATATATTAAAGTGAGAATATTTTAATTTAAAATATTTCTCCTTTCTTTTATGGTCTGCCTTTGATTGCTTTTTGAAGAATGGGAAATACAGAAGGGGAAAGAAAAGGTAATTGTCAAGCTATGAACTTCTGCGATTCCAGAACTAAAGGGGTAATTTCTACAGCCTGCTGCTTCCTTGTAGAAAAAAACAAATCCAACCAGAGGTGTTTTGACAAAAGTACATAGTAATTTTGAAAATACTTTTATTCTGAAGGAATTAAAATATTTTAATTATATTTTCATTATTCTTTTATTCTGATGAAATGCTTTCCCTTCATATGTGGTTTCATATGTGGCACTTCATATGTGCTTTCCCTTCATATGTATCCCTTTCTTTTCTTCAGCTGAATGAATGTTGGACTCAGTCACCTGATTAACATTACTTTGGATGCCACCCTTCCTCAGGATTCTTGAAGTTGTAATCTCAAGTCCTCTAGATGCCTTTTTTCTTTCCCCAGTTCTTACTAAGGTTATTTGTTAGAAGACTCAGGTTTATCTCCCATATCTACAACATTTCCATTGTGTACAAAGACAATTCTTTCATGAATTGCATGTGGTATCTATTTTACAGAGGGATTTCTCAAGAGAGATGCTGTGCTTAAAAGTTCATTTAACCGCTCTCCTCTGCAGTGAAAATCCAGTAGACCTAAAAAAAAAATTAAATGCACACTTCCTTTAAAACATATGTAAGGGCAAAATAAAATGACTTGTTCCATGCACAGCACAGCTAATAGAATATGGCTTCATGTAAATTTTTCTCTTGCCCCTCAATTTCTTAATCCTGCACTGTATCAAATGATCTGCAGCTATAGACCAGACGTACCACTAGGAAGGTGGTTTGTGTTTTAATGCTAAGGTCTGCCTAGTGATGGAATGTACGGGAGGAGCTACTTTGATTCTTTTTCACTCCACAGCTACTGATCTTCACACGGGTAGCGAACTTTGAAATGTTAGCCACAGTTAACAGAAGGGTTAAAATTTACCAGCTTTTAAAAAACCCAAACAAACTGTTTTTTCCATCATCCTGATCTCTCTTCAAACAGCTTAAACATTTTTTTTTCCAAATGCAAAGATGATCAAATGAGCCTTTAATAGGATGAAGATAGTCAATTAAAGTGACTGAGTTGTAGTGAGTTCTTGTTTTTCTGAACACTGTAGGTTGAAAACCTGTATCTCTGATGTGAATCGTGACTTGTTTACAAAAACCATGTCATCATCATAATTAGAAATGTGGAACTGAAGCTGCAGATGGATGAAATGGTTGATTTTAGTCCCTTGGCAGGAGGCAGCCAATGTGAAATACTGAAGTGTGTGTTGCTTTCTCACATGGTATCAATTTTGGCATATAAAGTGGGTTGAATTCAGCTCTAATAAAATGGTAGAATACTAGTACTTTCAGGTAGATGATATGAAAGATTTAAAAGTTGCTTGACGTAGAATATTATACACTGTTCTCCTTTGGTTTTTGGAAAGTGTATATGTAGGTATGATGACCTTAACTGCAGGTCATTTTATAAGAGGTTGACAATTACTTTTTTGCAGTTCTCCTTCACTCTCAACTTTTTTAACAGAAAAAACACAGTTCTTTAGTTTTGTAGTGCTATTGGTATTTTAAATTTATTTTCTTAGCATTTTTTTTGTTTGTTTTGTTTTTCTGGAAAGATTTAAAATAAGAAAACAAAAGTCTGAAGTGGAAACTTGGTTGAGTTGCTTTCAGCCTTATGCATTCAGTCATTCCATGTAGAGTTTTATAAGAAAAAAAGGAGAGGTTACTTATCCATGGAGAAAAGGATGGGTTGTTTTTTTTTTTCCCCCAATGGTTTGAATAGATGTATTCAGGTTGAAACAGTTGGATATCATCATACAAATGAAATTGTAAAAATTTCTGGTTGTCCATGAGTGATCTATTTCAGGTCTATTAGGTGGCTGAACATGGCTGGTTCAGGAAACTTAAAGCTAAAGGGAGGCCAAGGGCAGGCTATTGCCTACAAATGTAAATCTACATTATATTGCTGTTTAGCAAATGGATATTTGTTGGTCTGGTGTCATTAGGCATTTATTGCTCCACGACTTTTCACAGCTTAGTTATCAACAAAATATTGAAGTTCCCTTTAAGGGAGGATGGTTTGGGAAGAGTACAGAAACAGATGGGCAACTGACTCAGTTTGTTTTTTCCCTATGTGGCTTTTAACACATGGAAGGATGGGAGAGAAAACCATCCATTGGCAGGTTTCGGCATTTGTATGGAAGGCGGTCAAGAAGAGCACTGCAAAAGACAATGAACTCTCTTTGGTCAAAGTGGTTTGTTGTTGTTTGTTGTCCTGGGGTGCATGTTAGTGACAAAGCAAGTCTACTATGGCTAACAAGGTAAAATTCTGTGTATCTGTGGGACCAGACCTTCCAGTTGAGAGAACAGGTGTCTCCTCGAAACCTACAGGAATCACTGAAAAGAATCAGACCTGTTCTAAGACCAACCCAAAGGCTGCCATCACAACACAGATAAAAATGTTAGATGCTTATCTACACCATGTGAGGTACATTTTGGACCACAGAAATAAGAGAACTTTGGAGCTGTGTTGCAGTGTGCTTTTAACACACATACAGTGAGGGCACACAGTTGTGTGTAGTATGGGTGCTGAGCAGAATACAGTGTTGTAAGAAAAGGACTGTATGGTGCAGAAAACAATAAAATCAAGTCGTGTCTACTTCATCATTCAATCCACATTGCAACAGGTAGGTAAGTAGATGTAAGGAGGCTTTGTTTTGAGACTGTGGAGTTGCTTATTTGCAGGTCTGTCCGGTCGGCTGTAAGGATGCAATACTCTGGACATGTATTTTTGTTAGTAATTGTATTAAGTGCACAATTACATTTCAAGGGAAGGCTCATCCTAAAAATTGGCGTGCTTCACTGATCTCCTTTTGGTGAATTCACCTTAAATAATACAACTTTAAATAATTCCTCTGATGGCATTTAATAGATGAAACTGAGTTAATTAATACTTCTAATCATTCCAGTAAATGAAATTTATTTCCAACAAAGGAAACTTTAAAATGCTACTATGTCAACTAATGAAGTAAAGCAAGCAACCACAGTGCACAATTCCCAGGATAAGCGAAAACATTCTGCAGGAATTGAGTCATGAGTCATGTTCCTCCTTCCTTCAGCCTTTGGAAGCGGCAAAGAGCAAGTGAGAGAACATTTCTCTATGTTCATCTCCTGTACTTGAGTTTTAACATGGTCTAGTGTATAAATGTGATTTGAAACAATGCTTGTGGGGTGGGGTGGGTTTTTTTTTTTTTCTTTTGGGGGGCATTATCTGCAGACTTATTCAGCAACCTGTTTAAATCAGGTCTGAAGGAGACCACTTCTCAGGAAGTAACCTGCTACTGTTGTAGACTACAACTAATACTTGAGCAAATGAAGGAGAAATCTCTCTGGATAGTGCTTTGAAAATGAAAAGAGTATAATACAAGATAAAAGTATTTAAAAAGTTAGCCTGAAGTGTCACCACTTTGTTTCTGTGTTGCTGTACTGTTTGTTTACAAGGGAAATGTTCCAGCACATGCACTTTAGGTTTGTAAACAGATGATATCTTTTGTTGTGAATGTTTGGTTTATGTCACTACAAAACCCAGTCTTGGTTCACTTGATTAAATCTTGCATATATCTCTTTGTCCAGAGTTCAGCCTATAGCAATAAAAGCAGAATTCATTTCTGACAAAGCTAGTGTTACAGAAACAGAGAAGCCTTAGGAAACGTCAGAGGTCTGCATTCAGAGTAGAACGTTTAACTACAAATATGTCACGGTTAATGCACTTGATTTTGCAGACCAGCTATTTCTTTGACAAAGTAGTGGAAATAGGTTTATTAAAAGTACAGTATCTGAGAACAGCATCAGAAGCATCTTTGATAAATCTGTTCTTACAGCTGTTTGATTGTGTGGCTGAGGAAGAGTCTGTTTGCAGTGAAGTCTGTCTTCATTGCTTATCTGTGGTCTTTGCTGAAGAAAAATCCAAATGTTTCTGCTTGGCTGTATCACTAAATACACTATGGTATGTTGGTAAATACACCACGCTGCTGAAGGTTATTTTTGTGCTCAAAAGCAAGATGCTGCCTTGTGTACAAGGTATTCCTGTAGCCCCAACTTACCCATTTGACAGGGGTTTATCAATAAAAATCAGTGATTGCAGATGCTGTGATTTATCTGGGGGGAGGCATGCCCCAAGACTTACAATACAGTTATTTTTATGATCGTACTAGTTTTTCCTTTTTGCATATTTTTAAGAGCCTTAAATGTGTTTTAAATAACTGAAGTATTTTAATCCTTGTAACTGTATTTTTCACTGTCCTTAGATGACCGTAGCAGTAACAACACACTGGGTACAATGGGATAATACGCAACTAATGCTCCTGGGAACAACTCTTGTTTCTTCACAATAACTTCAGTAGTAACCCCAGATGATAAAGCACATTCTTTATGGCACATAAAGTTTTCAGAATACACCATGAGTATAACTAAGTACATAGTATTAACATCATATGTAACTGCAGGACTAAAATGCCTGCTTGCTAGTAATTCTTAATTAACGTGTTCTGTTTTTTCAAGTGGCCGATTTAACACACATCTCCACTAGGTATCTGTGTTGATGTATATGCAGGTATCTGAGACTGAGTTTTTCCTCTTGTTTTCAATCCTTCAGTGTTATACTTTTGCGAAGCTACAGTTCCTCCTGGATGTGAGTGAACAGTATTGCATGTGTGGAAGTTATTTCTGTAATCTGAAAAAAAAATAAATCACAAATCTTTGATGTTTTTTCCAATGCTAAGTGTTGCATAAAGCCATATAGTAGTAATTTATTTTAAAATAAAACTGAAATTAATTCTGATGAGCATTTTAAAATGAAAGTAGTTTTCTTACTATTAATTTCACTATGTAAAGAAATCAAACAAAACTAAAATAATTAGTTGGTGGTATTTTAACTTCATTGTAGTATTATTAGCCTTTTGGACCCTCTGACTTGAGCTAGAAACCTTTAATTGCTACTTGGATCAACGAATGGCCAAATCTGTTTGCACAAGTCTGTGCTTTGCCAGTGCTGGTTCAATAATTGTAAATCTTTTGCCTCTTAAAAATAGAGCATAAATGATTCCTCACAAAGGATTATAGCTAAAATCAAGGTCTTCATTCTCTCCCTATATTCATTATAACAGTTCACAGTAAGGAAAAAAAGGTTAATACAGGGCTTCCCCCCAGTCTGGTTACTTCACCTTGTTACACTGTCATGGCAGAGTCTAGTCTATTAGCTGTCTGTATGAGTACAGTTAAATGGAAATTAAAATATAGGAGCAATTCCAGCAAGTTATCTCTTCCAGGAGATGGCGCTGCAACCTCGTTAACAAAAGCCAAACAAATGGGGGGGCGGGGGTGGGGTGGACGACACAAGTATTTTTTCACAGTAAGTAATTGCAGGTATTTGAAGAATGGATTTGAAAGGGATCTTGTAATTTTATTTTTCTTGACAAGATACTGAAGCTTTCTCTTATGACTGGCTTGCTTCAGAGTTTCTTTTTAATCTTTTACAAGTAATTTCTAAACTTCACTTTGTAGTGTAAAGTTAGGCAAGGTGGGTGCAGGTAGGTGGTCATCCCTGGCAGTGCCCCTCCTACAGCCCAGGTGTTTGGTTGTGTAATGGTCTGGATGGCTTGGAACTGCTGCAAGGAGTGGAATAAACCACTCAGCTCCACCACCTGAGTTACATGGCTGAAAAAGCAGATTTTGTAGCATAATCCATGTTTTCTTTCTCCCTTGCTAATGATTTCCTTTCTCCCAGGCTTTCCAGAGGCAGCTGTAATGGGAATGGTGGCCCTCAACATGAGACCTAATAAAACTAGGTGTCAGCTTCTAGGGAGCAGACTGATGTCAGCAGTGTTTTATCTTCCTCAGAATGATTGTTTTGATTTCTTACCTGAAGTGCTAAAACTGAGGTGTTTGGGTAAAAATACACTAGTTTGCTTTACAGGTCTAAAGTTTCTTTTTTTTAAAAAAAAAGGGGGGGGGGGGGGAAGGGGTATGATGTGTTTTTACTTTGTTTCTATTCTGTTTCCATGGTTACTGAGAGCTTGCCTTTTTTTTTTTAAATCCCATCAGGTACTGTTCTAGAATTTGACCATAAAACAAACAAAAGAATCCAGCAACCCCCCAACTCCAACTATAATAGTTGGTTGTGCTGCAGAACTGGGATTTCCATTCTGAAAAGGAAAACTGTAGTAATGTAGAACATGCTCTATGCAATTCTAATAAACCACAACCTACACCATAAATATAAGAATGGGGGAAGAAAATTGCCCAGCAGTTGTCACTAGACAAGCCTGCAGCAGCTTCAGGAGCTCAGAAGCTCGTTGAGGTTATTTTGGCCAGGCTTGCACTGCGTGCTGCCAGTAGCAAAATAAACACTGCTGCTGTATCCTATTTAGGATAGGATTCAACAAAAGCCAAAGTAAAGAATAATTTTATTTAGAATAAATTGTGTTATAGAGAGGTGTGGAGAGGAACAAATAAAAAAAGCTCACAACACAAAAATACCATGCTGGTAAATTTGCCTGTGGTGTTGAACACTTAAAATCAAGCGATTAGGGCTTTGAATGATCTGTCCAACGGTACTGCGGCGACTGAGCTCTGAGGGCTGGAGCTTGAGGCTTTCTTCTTCTTGCAGGCAACAGGAGAGGTGGAAAGAAAGC
The DNA here is from genome assembly GCA_033439905.1 of Ceryle rudis. Taxonomy (NCBI): domain Eukaryota; kingdom Metazoa; phylum Chordata; class Aves; order Coraciiformes; family Cerylidae; genus Ceryle; species Ceryle rudis. The sequence continues at coordinate 41,170 of JAAGNO010012095.1, forward strand.
CTTTGAGTCCAGTGGAGGCATGAACACAGACTAAAACGCATCCTTGAAGACTGCCCTTCTTTTCAGCTGCCCTTCTTTTCAGCTACTGCGGTGAGAGATGGCATCAGTTGGATGTCTGGCTGAAGCTTCTTTCATCTCGCTTTTAACCCCTTTTGCATTTTCAGTCTTGCAGGGTAGTTGGTTTGTTTGCCTTTATCCTGGTTTTCAGGTGCCCTCAGAACAGGGCTCACACATCTCAATCTGTCCTCAGCACTGGCTGTGGCACAGTGCTCATCTGGGGACCAAATGCTGCTGCTGCTTACATGCTTGGTGCCAGCAGCTCATACCAGCACCACAGCTTAAAATGTTCAGTCTCCTCAATGCATCCGTTGTCTCACGGAGGAACATGTTCTGTCCTAGGACAGTACAAAGTATATCACATTGTATTGGAATGGTAAAGGACAGTTCTCTTAAGGTCTTTTTAATGTAAAAAGAAGAGCAGCAAGGATTGGACCCAGGTGTCAGGGAAACCAAAGATGAGACACAGCTGTGGATGGGCTTGTGTTGCACCATCTGCTCCCAGCCATGGTCCTGAGCACGCTTTGTCATTTCCCATATAGCTTCATTGTTAGTTTCCCGAGGGCCTGGAGTGTATTCCTTCTCAGTCAAGGAGATCTTGAGGGAGCCTTCTATTCATACACAGTCTGCATTGCTGTTCCCCTGCCGTGGGATCCCTCTGCTTTGCAGCATCTAAATTCCTCACTCTTACGCTTGCTCAGTCTCTTTAAGCCCAGAACCATTGC
>JAAGNO010012095.1:42051-75618 GCA_033439905.1 Ceryle rudis
TGGGATCCCTCTGCTTTGCAGCATCTAAATTCCTCACTCTTACGCTTGCTCAGTCTCTTTAAGCCCAGAACCATTGCTATGCCCCAGTACTTCTTTACAATATTCCACAGCAAAGGTACATGGGTTTTGTGACAATTTTCTTAAGTGATAGTCTATCTCTCTGATCCACCTCGTTTTTCTGAGTTTCACCTAAACCAAGGTTTTCATTCAGTGGGTGGGTTTCTCCTGCCATGTACAGTGCAGGAAGCAACTCCTCTCTCTGTAAAACAGCTTCAGAACGAAGCTGAAACAGAATTCACTCACTGGAAAAGCTTCTGAAGATGTTGTGGCCTAAGAGTGATTTTATTCTTATGCTTCCAGAAACAGACCTACGTGCTTGCTGAGGGACTAAATGTAATAAAACTTGGTGCTAATCTGTTCAAACATTTTGGCTGAAGAACTGCTGAAGGAAACTGCAGCTTTGGCTACAATTTTTAGAGTTAGATATATACCTAAGGAAAAAAAAAGGAAGGTTAAGATAGCACTTATGTGCATTTCAAAGCTAAAATTACATAGGCAGTCTGAAGTTGTCCTACCATCTGGATGTGATAATGCTCAGTTTGCTTAAGCTGCTATCAGAACTTGCTATTTTTGCCAGAACCTGGTTTCAACTACAAGTTTTGCCTTGCATCAACAGTCTGGAGTTAAGGCATCAAAATGACAATGTATTTGCTAAGATGGAGATTTATTTTTTTTTTTTATATATATGAACAGGTTGTCAAGGATGATTCTTACGGTGCTGAATAAAATATCAACTGAAATTTTGTTGAAACCATAGAGGTTCACAAAAAGAAGTCAGTCCAACAACAGTCTTTTTCTCATTCAGAGCGCTGCCCTGAAGATCTTCCCTGTGTCAGAAGATGACCAAGGCAAGGGGTGCCTCTGCTGCTCCCCTGACACATGTGAAGTGGAAAGGACCGACTGGAATGTATTGAGGAATTTCAAAAAGGAAAATATATTTGTTTTTAAATATGCACTAGTTAACAGCTCTGTACTTACATGTCAGTTCCGTATTTATTAGTGTGGGTGTGATGTTTCTAGAAGAACCAAAGCATATAAAGCTACAAGGGAATGTCATAAACATGCTGTGCTTGAGTGCTTTCCATTATCAAGAACTGAATGGGTAATCTTAGATGTACAAGCAGGCAGTGAGGAGCTTTTTTCAGGCTTCAGATACATCCTCTTATTGTGAAGGTCCGATATGATATGACACATACTGGAATATGCATCAATTGTTAATTTAAAAATAACCCTGCCTAGTTGGCTATGCAAAAACCCTCTCCCTAAGTTCATTTAATGTTAAAAGTCAATGGGAAGAAAATCTATTTGAAGTTTAAATTCTTTTCTAATAACTGAAATTCATTTTTAAACATTTTGTAACTAGTAGCAACAATTGAATGCAATTCAGCTAGGAACTGAATGGAACAAACATAAAGGTTGGTTTGATTACATGTTTACAGTCTCTCTGCTCCTTTCACTCAGCAACATCACCATTGCTATAATGGCTGGGAAAGGCGCATTGTTCAGAGGTTACTCTCGCTGGCAGGGTCTGCATCTCAAGCTTCAGTAATAGGTTTGCTTCCATAATGGCAAAGAGGTTACGTTGCATTGTTGTGGCCAAAATGGGTCTTTATTTGCAGTTTTTACAGCTCTACTGCCTGTATTGTAGTTTCCTGGGTGTGAGGGCTCAACTTGAACCTTTAGATATAGTTCCTTACTGATATTTATTCTAGTGAACAACCAAGAATGTAAGTCTGCTCTGATCTACCTTGTGCATAATCCTGTTAATTTCTCTAGGTAGGAAAAAATGGTAAGATTTTGTAATTTTTGTTTACATTTCAATTTATATTGGTAAGCATTAATATACTTAGTTTGGTTTAACTGTGGTGAGCCTTTAAACAAATTACTTTTCATTGTGGCCATGGAGGCCATGAATATACAAGGCGCCTATTAATAGTTAACAAAAGGACCCATCATCTTCCAGAACTGTCATGTTGGTTACTTCTGAGAACCATATTTTCATATTGTCTCACACTTTATAAATCATTTGCTTTAGCCTCAGAATAGTTATAGGAACTTCATGGGCTAGAGAGAAAAATATTATTCCCCTTTCTGTCCTTGCAGAGGTTATCTGGCTCAGCTTTTACGATCTGGGCTGCTTTATCAACTGTGCGGCACTGGCTTGACAATAAAGATTATCTTTTCAGAGGGAGCAAGCATCCTGAATTTGGGATTGAGTTATTGTCAGAAGAGACACAGCTGGAGGAGAAACAGTGAGATTGTGTGAGGCTTCTAAGGAGTCATAGATAACTGCCTTCATGGCTTTAATAAAATACAGGTATATGGCTCTGGTTAATAAATTCGTGTTATATGGCTGTGGGGAGCTGCAAGACAGAGCGTTCCCTGATCCATCCAGATTACAAGCTAGCCATGAAACACCAGCAAAGGTGTTTCACCCTGTGCCAGTGATACAAAAACCTTTGGGACTGGAACACCAAGAATAACTCCGTGTGGAGCCCACAAAAAGTGCCATACAAACTGACCTCAAGCACAGTGGAGTATCAAGTCATTAGAAAGTTTCCTAATGAGTACCCAATCTGTCCAGTGGCCTGGCCCCATGGTGGGTGCACAGCTTTGGAGGTTTGTGTAATCAGTGGAGTTAACAAAGACTGCGTTGACGTATGCCCTTCCAGAAATGCTGATTGTTAATAAGGAAAGCTCTCTTTGTTTGATTTTTTTCCTGTTTTGTGTTTTTCTTTGTGTGGTTGCCAGTTTTCCAATGCAAAGCAAGGTTTGTGGAAGAAAACCCCTGCCCAAAGCAGGGTCAGCTAGAGCAGGTTGCCTAGGCCTGTGTCCAGTTGAGTTTTCAGACTCTATGAAGGTGGAACCGCACAACCTCTCTATAGGCAACCTGTGCTTGACCACCCTCACTTTAAAAAAAAAAAAAAACAATCAGCAAACCAATAAAAGAAAAACCCAAACAAACCCCAAAACTCCCTTATTTTTTATATTGTTTCATCTGTACTTCAACTCACAGCAATTACCTCCTTGACTTGTCACTGGATACCACTGAGTAGAGCTTGTCCCTGTCTTTACTCATCCCCCTCCTTTCCCCCCATCAGCTCTTTACACAGACAGATGAGACCTCCCCCTGCAAAGTTTTCTCTACTCAGGCTGAACAGCTCCAGCTCTCTCACTCTCACCCTCCCATATGTGCTCCAAGCCCATAATCATCTTTGTGGTGTTTTTGCTGGACCTACTCTAGTATGTCCACCTCTCTGTTCAGCTGGGGAGCCCAGGACTGGACCCACCTCTCCATGTGTGTCTCACCAGGGCTGAGCAGAGAGAAAGGATCATATCCCTCAACCTGCTGGTGATGATCTGCCTGATGCAGCCCAGGAGATTGTTGGTTGCCTTTGCCACAAAAGCACCTTGCTGCCTCATGGTCAACTTGGTGCCAGCCAGGACCACCAGGTACTTTATTGACAACATTTCCCTTTATGTGGCAAGGAATGAAAATGGGCTGCTCTGTCCAGAATTAAATTCAGGTGCAAGTAATGACAAAACTGAAAAAATAATCTTCTACACAAAAATCAAAGTTTATTATTTTTTCTTTAGTGTAATGGAAATATTGATTGGTAGAGCTGCTACCGCAATTTCCTTGCTAGGTTTCTCTTTATACTATTGCAAAATCACTTCACAGTCCTATTGTTTTAAAATCCAGAGAGCTGCTTGATAGGAATTTATTGAAGTGCACATGTAAGTGAATTATGAATGCTGGGCCTAGATTCTCATTCAGATGTCACTGACAAGAGGTACTGTAGCATCTGCCAAGTCAGGATCCTGCTGCTGATTTAATGTCAACCTTCAAAGAAAAAAGGGCTTTTAGTTTTTGGGTTTTAGTGCCTTGTTAAAAAAAAAACAAAACAGCACCCATATGGAGATGAAATATTATTTTAAAATAGTTAATTAATTTTGACAACTACAAGAGAAATTATGAGAATGAAACATATCCCCCTTCTACCCATGCCCGAGAGAGCAAGGAGAATGGCTACCAGCCAGGGTAGGTGCTAGTGAAAGAAAGGCCAGTTATTTCCCAGTACTGCAAATGGCTGACATACCATTGTCGTGGGGTCATTTACCACATTTAATGACATGATTTTTATTTCTTCTATTTTTTTTTTCAAATGCATTTTCTGTTTCCTTTCATGTGAAAATGATTAACTGTAGTTTTGGGTACTCCATCGTGTTTTATTTTAAATAATACCCCTAATTTTCTCCTTACCAGTCAGACACAGAGGCCACACAGTGTTGCTTGAACATGGTGCTAACAATAGTCAGATAAAGAGAAGTGTAGGCTGGTCCAAATCCCTATCACTTTCCACTGTAAAATAGGACAAGTTCTTACAACAGTCACTTTTCTAAACATCTTACCTCTAAATTTTCAGTTACACAGAAGTTAGTCATGTTCCTGTAGCTGAGTTTAAGCCTGTTAAAATTATTTCTACGCTGTGAATGGGATAAGTGATTTATTACTGTGCATTACTTCCCCAATCCTTCATAATGGAGCAATCAATTTTTAGATGTGCATTTTACAGAAAGAATGAAGCTCTGATATGATGAAAAATATCACCAGAGAATACAGCTTTTATCTCTGCTGAAAAATGGTGACAAAAACGCTTTCATTGGGACCTGAACCAAATTGCTGTATGTGAATAGATGCTGAGAATGGCCTACAATTAACAGCTTCTTGAGGTGTTGCATCAAGTCAAAAAGTATTGGTAATGTTCATTCAAGTGTAGACAAAGCCATAGGGATTCTGCACTGCAGCAGATGTAACAGGATGGCTGAATATAAATGAAGTTTTCTATTGTGCTATAAATAACATCAGTAGTGAGTGCACAAGCAACGGTCCTTGTTGGAACCCAGACCTTTGGAGTAGCTGAGTCAAAATTTCTCCTGGATGTTTTATTGTGAGATTTTGATCAATAGATCAATAGCTTTGGTGCATTAGGAATATGGAGAGAATAGACCTGATTCTACCATGAATGAAGAAAAAAATAATTTGGGTACATTATTGCATTTATGGACAATTACCGTAGGCTTCATATGAAAGTGGTTTGGTTTTTTTTTATAGGCCAAATTCTGTATCTTATGTAAAGTAGTTGAATTATTTCCATTGACCTTACAGTAATGCAATATTGTAATGTATATCAACCCAGCTAGAGGTTTGTTGGCTTGTAGAGTGAAACCAACATTTGAGTCAGAAAATCTGAACAGGCAAGACGAAGTTGCCAAACCAACATCTCCTTATTTGCTCAGTGCAGAGATGAGATGAAAAATTCTGCTGTCACTTTTAAAACAGAAACCTGAAATGTTTTGGCTGAAATGAAAATACCAAAGGATAAAAATAATGAAAAAAAAAAGTCAATTAAATCAGTCTTTGTAGCTTTGCTGCTCAAATGAAATGTGGTAGACATTTAAAATATGTTGGTATGTCCCCTATTGAAGAAGGACAGTGGGTATTGCTTCCCTTTTCCTGCTCAAGAACAGTTTGATGAAGGATAACAAATATAGGATGAAGGCAGTTAAAGGTGAAGCACATCTTTGGAAAGACCATCCACCCTTTATCCCTAACTCCCTATCTGTTCTCTCTTTCAGAGACAAGAAGGAAGGAACAGACTGAACCTTGATACACTGTGATTCAGAATCATCCCCTCAAATGTCAACAGGTCAAAATATGCTACTGAGCAATATCTTTGTGTCTACTTGGCCAGTACAATTTCTGTTGATTTTTATACTCATCAAAGTGCAAGTGTTCCTCATTCTGTGCACTGGTTAATTAAAGGGAGTGCAGTGTATAGATTTGAGTGAAGAAAAAAGTTGCCTGTGCATACTTGTCATTAAGAAAAAAGCACCAATTTTTGTGGAGAGTGGTGCAGAATGAGTGGACCTTGTGAAGTGGCAACATGCTTGACTGTGAGGTAGAATTTCAGCTCTGCCTGTTTACATCTTCTCAGTGCCCCTGTGTATGTGCAGCATATTGCTTGTTATTAGCTGCTTAAGATATAGCAAGAATCACACTGAATTGGTTTGAGTCCTGTAATTACTTTTTTTCCCCATTTCTTCAAGTAACTGTACTTTTCCCTCGTGCTCAGGATGACCAGAAAGTGTCATTAGTGCTGTCTAGCACAGGTTAGCAGCAAGGCAACAAGGAGAACTGTCTTGTGATATTTTGTATATTTTTGTGAGAGAGGGATGAGGGAGCATCAAAAGTTTAATATTCATTCTCTTGTGAGGGCTTCAGATGAAACAAAAGGCCAAGTCTGTCACCTTTGAAATGCTTTTTTCTGCCAGGCTGTTGGCTGTCTGCTCTAGGAGCAAGCTGTCTCTGACCCTTCTGCAAGTTTTCCAGTAACCCTCCCAGTTAATGGGACACTGGATTTTGGCAGCGCTAGAGCTATTTGAGGTTGCTGATTTGGGGCACAACGTAGCACTGTGTGCTTCTTGCATGAGGAAGGAAGAGCAGGGCTGGGGCTGTTGTTTATGAGGAGTGTAAGAGGGCACCAGTGAAGGCTTTCTCTTAAGTCTCTGTACCCGTGAGTGTTTTGGTAGCTATGTAGTGTACACATTTCTCTGAAGTTGCCTCTCTGAAGCACACAGTTTTAAAGCCAGTTCTCTGTCTTGGGTCTTTACAGAACATGTAACAAAATTATCTTGCAGTTATTTTGTCTTATGATAATTTTGAATGGATGTGAAGAGATTTTGTGTGCCTAAACCAGCAGGTATCCTCCAGCTGCTCTGGAAAACTTCAGCCTTGTCAGCTGGACCTGTGAGTGTTTCTGTGTGTGACATAACGGCCTAGATTGCCCTGAGACAGGAACACAGCTAATTTAGTGCACTTCAGGAGAAAGGCTGAGATGTTTACAACCATGAGATTCTTGTGCTATCTCTGGGGCTGGAGTTCTGCTGAGCTGGCAGCCAAACAGCTGAAGGAGGGAGTCTTGTGAAGATAAGGCGGCCCTGTTTTGGCCAAAGCATCAGGCGCAAACAAATCTTGAAGGCCAGAGTGTCTGAGCAGAGACCTTTGCCTAATTTAATTGTATTAAATTTTATGTCCCTGAGTATGGTAAAGAGACTAAAGGAGTAGATGCTAAACGTGCATGACTACGTTACTCAATTCTCCACTCAAATCATGCTAAATATCACCTAGAAGGCAGGGACATACAGAACTAAGATATAAAAATCACAAAGGGAGTGCATCACTTCAGGAGTGGGGGAGAAGACTGGAAAATCTAGCAGAGATGGTTGACAGGCTGTAGTCCTCTTCCTCCACCCTAGACAGGCACGCCTTCTTGGTAAGAATTGTACCTTCAATATATGGTATACCTTTAATTTCTATTATCCTTTAGCACTATAACTCAGGCCTGCACCTCTGACTGCGCCAGATGTTACCCAGGTATTATTAACTTGAGCTCAATTATCCTTTTGCAGTCAGTGCATTTATCAATGGCAATTCCTAACCTCTCTGTCCCTTTTATAAATCAAACCTTGTCCTGGTTTGAGTGAGAACAGAACTAATTCTGTTCAGTGATTTTACTTTTCAGCTTAGTTCTTCTAACTGTCTGCGCTGTCTGAAGTTAGCAGCATGTTTTTGTAGGCAGTGTCTGCTGCTGGCAGTGGTAACACCTGGTGTTTAGAGTTACTACCAAGGACTGGTGTGCAGACCAAGGCTGCTGCTAAATATTGTGTACCATGCTGGGGGGTGCAGAAAGTGAAAAGCTGCACCTGCAGGGAGGAGCAGACAGGACAGGTGACCCCAAACTGACCAGTGAGGGATTCCATCCCATATACATCATATTCAGTATAAAGCTGAGGGATCAGCAGGGTCAAGCTCTTGCTCAGCTCTTCCTCGCTTCTTCAATGGCCGGCATCCGAGGGGCTCTCTGTCCGTTCTGCCTTTGATCCTGATCTGTGTGTTCCTGAATCTGGTACCAGAATCCATTTCCCAAACACAGTTCCAGTCTGCCACTGAGCCCAGTCTGGGACTTTCCTGGTGCCTGCTCCACAGCATCAATGGTGAAGGTGACAGAACTGCCATCAGTGGGTTGGGTTCAATGCTGGTTTTGTATAAATATACTTGTATATGTTCCATTTTTATTACTGCTATTTTAATCAAAGCTGTTCTAGTTTCCTTTTCTAATCGTTAAGTCTCTCTCCTTTATCCCCTTTCTCTTCCCCTTTGGGGTGGGAGGGGGGTTAACAGAGAGCATCCGTTATAGGTCTAGCAGGTTGCCCTGACCCTAAACTGTGACAAACCTCTTTGTTTAACTTTCAGATTGTCTCAGCATAAGTCCTTAATGGCACTCTGAAACAGTTAACTACTGTTTCAGTGGGAGCCCTATAGCTGGGCTCTGATATAGACACACTCCTGTTGGTTACAAGCCCCTCAGTCAGGGCTCTGAGACAGGACTCTCAGACATAGCTTAGACTTTGCAAAACTGCTCAGTGAAGCCCTTGGCCTCTGGCAGACAAATGTCTCATTCTCACCCTTAATGCGACACTGTGCATTTATGTTGAGCTCTCTTACAGTACATAACTGGTAGTTATCACCTCCGTTTGGCCTTTTTGAAGAAAAAAAATGGTCAAGAAAATCTCTTAGCATTGACTTAGGTTGAGTGTTCTTCCACTATACACGCATAGCTGCAGATGAGGCCTCTATGCATCCATGCTGCCTGCTAAACTGCTACTGTTCTAATGCATTCTCATTTATGGGTATTCCCAAATTGTTCAGTGGTTCATTTGAGACATTCACCAGAAAAAATAAGCAAATAACACAGTCCATGCACTTTCAGATACTCTGATACTGCACACACTCCAAAGTGCTTCCTGAAGAGTTGGCACCTGCCTCTAATGCAGTAGTCAGCATAAAGGAGCCATAATGCTGTCACCAACTTTTCTTGGCCTTGGAGCAGTAATAGCAATAGACTATGTCTGTCTCCTTTTAACACATAGCAGACTAGTGCAAGGGATGTTTTTAAAAAGCAGCAATAACACAATACAGTTCTTAAGGCTTGGATACAGACATCTGAAACTCTCATCATTCTGGTCTTTTGAGAATACCTAAATGGACAAAAGTCTTCTTGCCCATGGCCACTTGTGTTTGAATCCATCCCTAGCTTTAAAAAGTCAAATCTTTTTTTTCATTTTTCCCTGAAAAAAAGGAGAGCTCTTTCCATTTTGACATAGGCATTTTTCTTGAATGACTACCCAAAATGCTTCTCCTTTCTAACAACATTTAGTCATTAGCAGTTCATATTTTAAAATGCTATTTATTTTGAGTGGAAATATGCAAAATTTCCTTAAAAGCTGACTTGCAAATGTTAATACAGGGATAAATGAACAGTTGATGAATAAGTCCTTCAGAAAAAGGCTGCTTTAGAAACACTCCACAAATTTTTTCCCATTACCACATTTAAAAAACATTTAAAATAATTGTTGGAAGTGACTGAGTGTTGGTAACTCTGCTTTATGAATGTGGACTAATGGAGTAAAGTGATAATTATTTAGCTGCTGTTGCATTTTAATTCAATCACACAGTGACTGTTACAGTGCAACCTTTGCCTTTTTATTTTCTATAGGCAAATAAAATCTGCTTGGTGGTCTCGGGTAATAGCCTTTGCAGTACCTCACCAAATCAGGGGAAGACAGGCAGAAACAGTGCTAAAGACTGTAGATGCTTCTCTAATATGGAAACATGCCTGCAATGCACTTCAGCGGAGACTGATTTTCAAGACCTACCACAGTCGAGAGGGTTCAGAGCATGACATTGACCAGCCACCCAAGCAGAGCTGGCAAATGTGATGCTGGACCTACGGGAGCAGGAAAGGATAGTTGCCTTGGGCCATCTCAGAGCCTGTCCAGCCTCCTGCTGACTCAGTGGCATCTCTGCCAGCCCACTGGTGCTAGCTGGGACACCTCAGGGCAACCACAGCATCCCTTTTGTGGTCATACATGGGCAACTGCTTTGAGCTATTGACTGCAAAGCTGGGTTTGTGGGTGCTTCCACCTCACAGCCTTTGCGTGAACTTTCTGTGAGGTGGCTATGTACTAGTAAGGGCAATTGTAATTCGCTTTTGCACTCAGTGTTTCTTTTCTTTCAAAAAGTTGAACTACCATAAGATAGCAGCATATCCCACTTAGAAGATGGATAAAAGTGATTGTGCCTGTGTCACAGCTGACAGAACAAAAGTAAGACTGATGATAACTGTGATAGCAAACTGCATCTGAAAATGGGAAGGCTGGAAATCTTTTTATTTCTGCAATACTGAGAGAATTTTTATCTGGTTACTTTAAAGATTTTATAGCAAGCTAAGGGTATTGGAAACCCCATGTTCTTCAGCAGTAAACTGACTAGCTAACTATGCATTTGCCCATAACAGCTGCAAGCCTGCATAGCTAATTCCTTCAGAAATGCTGATGCATCGTGAACACATGCATTTCAAAAGCTGAGGTCTGCTGCCTCATCTCATCAATGGAACAGGTTTTATGAATCAACATTGCTCTGAATTTTAAGAGCACTTTGACAGAGCAGATAGATTTTTACTGGTGTACAAAAATGATTGGTTTCTACAAATACAATGCTACATTTTTGTAGCATTAGGTGGAAAAATTTAGGGAGGAAAGGACTGTTTTGCAAAGGAAGGTTGGTAATGTTTGAAAAAGGAAGGTCAAAACCGAGGAATGAGAGGTCAGGAAAAAAATAAGACACCTAACAAACACTGCGAGTGGTCATTCTGCAGTAACATTTTGCTGCTGTACGTGAACACAATTGAAGTATCTTGGCAAAAGTTTTCTCAACACCATTCTGAGCACCATGTCAAGCCACTTTCCACTGACAATTCTGTAGAAGTTTTACTTGTGCAGTGGCCCAACTTCATCAATGCTGTATGCTAGATGCCCACTAAGGAGCATCTCCTTGGGCCATGTACAATAAACATAATTTGCCATTAACAATTTCAAGAACCCCATGGGGCCCTGCTCACCCCTTCATGTGTGTGCAGGGGATGCTGATTCTGTGGCCCAACCACGTGAAAAGTTTCATAAGCACTAATTGCTGAGTCTTCTTGCCTGTAGTCCCCCCATGAGCCTGGGGCTCACACATCTCTGTCTGCTGCCAGATGGACCACTCTGAGCTATTTTCCACCTGCTGGCAGTCCCAACTGGCACAGAACTGGTCTTGGAGCGTTCCTGGACATGATCATAGTTGCTTTGAAGTAATGATGCTTTTTGCCACTGACTTCAGCCAGCTGGGAGTGAAACCCTGTTCTGATTTGCATTTAATCAAGGGTATTTTTCTCCTCTCCATTTTCAGTTTTGCTTTGCATCTCGTTTTTCTTTTTTTTTTTTCTTTTTTTTTTTTCTGGATATTAAAACTATGCAATAAAAAGGATCTGTTAGTGTTCAGCACTAAAAATCAGAGCTTTGTTGTTCCCTGGAAGCAATTTCTGAACTTTCTCTGTCTGACAGTGCCAGTAGATTTTCCAGAGCCAATAATCACAAAATGTCAGTGTTGCTAAATGGGAACAATAAATTTTCAAACAGTTCCATAACATGATTTTACCAGACATTAAAAAGGTCACTCAGGAACTGTAAATAAATTCCCATCTTGCAGCTATAGGCCCCTTTAGTTAGAGAGTAAATTATCATTGAGATAACAAGTCAAGCAGTTGTTCCCCTGTTTCTAATAGCCTTATATTTTGCTAGTTAGATAGTTGAGGTCTCCTGCAAAGATAAGAAGGCCCTGTTAAACTATGAAAATTCCTCTGCTGTAGAAAGATGTGTAAAGAAAATAAAATTTAGAAAGAATCTTGGACCAAATATAGGTTAGTTAGGCATTGTCTTTCTGTGACTTCCTGGAGCTCTCTGGGACCATGGGAGTAGACATGAAAAGAAAGGTCTTAACAAAGGGATGAAGAGCAAAGCAAATCCTTCCTCTTTCTCATTGGTGTTGTGGTGAATGTGTACTCTGGTTTCTTTTTTGGGATCCTTCTGTATTTATGCCTATGACCCTGCCAGGAGCAGGATGCACAGTGCCATTACTGGAAGTAGAAGGAAGATGCACGATCTGCCTTTCATGTCCAGGAAGAGGCATGGCACCTCCTCACTAAGACCAAAAGGTATCACTATGTCTGCAGGTCAATTCAAGTACAGAATCTACTTTTAGGTACAGACAGGACCTGGCTTTCAGCTGAACCCTCTGTGCCCTCTCATCACTTTCAAGGAACAATCATTTAGAAGATCTCAGAGATGTCCAGACCACCACATATTCCGTAGCTGTTGCAAACTGGATAGGATTTACTGCATGTAGAAGTGATTTAACCAGCTCTGCACTTTGCCCTCCCAGAACTGGGACCAGTGAGAGCACACTTCGAATGTGGCCTGATTACTGGGGTTGGCTGGAAAGCTGGATTTGTACCAATAGTTTCCCTGCACCCATGGGAAAGCTCAGTCTTCACCTGCCATTTTCTAAGGACTCATGTGTCCCAGGATGGCTGTTGGTGAGGTTTGCTTGGTGTGAAACTGGCTTCAGTTCTTGTTCCTGCACACCAAGAAGATTCAGCTGGTGGCTATCCTTGGTCCCCACCACTGCGACACAAGCCTCAACTTTTATTTTAATAGCAAGTAAAAATACCAAATGAACTGATAATTTACCATTAGGATACAGACCAGAGTCTGATCCCTTCTAGTAAAGACTAATGGGTCATCAGCTGTATGTATTTCACTTCTGGTTTTAAGTATCACCGGAAAACTCAACAAACAGTTTGCCACAGAGATGGTAGGAGGAGGGGAAATCAATTGCACCAGTAAATGTTAGGGGTTGACCTGCTGGAAAGCACCTTGACAGAGAAGGACCTCTGAGTCCTGGTGGACAATAAGTTATCCATGGAACAGCAATGTGCCCTTGTGGCCAAGAAGGCCAATAGTTTCCTGGGGTATATAAAGAAGAGCATGTCCAACAGGCTGAGGGAGGTTCTCCTCCTCTTCTACTCTGCCCTAGAGAAACCACATCTGGAGTACTGTGTCCAGTTCTGGTCTCCCCAGTTCAAGAGGGACAGGGAAATACTAGAGACAGTCCAACGGAGAGCTAAGAAGATGATGAAGGGACTGGAACATCTCTCTTATGAGGAAAGGCTGAGACACCTGGGGCTTTTTAGCCCCTGGCTGTTTACTCCAGAAGAAGTCCCTTCCAACTCCTACCATTCTGCAATTCTATGATTCTATAAATTAACTACAGAATACTGCCTGCCACCAGGGTGAGCTCCACGCACAGTAAATATATAGGGAAATCTGAGCATTTGATATGGTGCTGAAGAGGAGAGTGAGCTCAAGTATTCACACATCCAATCTCATGTTCACTGCAAACCTTTTCAGACTCCAGGTACTGATTTGAGTGGCACTTCTTAACAACCATATTAAAGTGTTGTGTATCATTGGAGCTGTGGGACTGTAAATTTCTGTAGTGCAATCTTTTCTTTGGTACTTGGGTGGGAAGACCAGAAAAGGCAGAGGTCTTCATGCACTTCAGCAAAGCCTCTACTAATTTGAAGCCTCTAAGTTAACATGCAGGGAAAAGGGATACCATCATATTTTACCTATATCCTCTATAATCATTATTTCCTACAGGATTTAAATGACCTTTATGAGGAATAAGGATCAGTGGAAGACAGGTCTTGGAGGAACAAAATAGTCTTGCCACCACCAGCTCCCCTCCTGGTGATCAGTAGTGCATGGGGGGAGAGTGTTTTTTAGGATGATGAAGGAAGAAGTGAACAGAATGAAAATTTAGATGAGGAAAGAAATGAAAAATATAGCCACAGAAACACTTGGGAAAACAAGGAAAAGAGAGAGAGGAAGAAAGCAAAAGGGCAGGACAGAACAACTGTGGGATACTTGGTAATGAAAGAAATCTCTCCCAGAGCAACAGGGCCCATACATGCCAACTGGGTCTGCCTTTGTAGGTGGCAGTGCATTGTCCCAAAAGGTTTGAGTCGGGAATTTTTGCCACCCAGGCTGGCTCTTCTGGGGAAACTGGGATAAGCAGCTCACCTGGAAAGACGAGTTTGTCACTGCAAAGACTTAGCTGTGAATTGATCAGTCTATCAAGGTGACCTGTTATCAGGGTCTTGTGGAGCAGTAAGGAAAAGATGAAGAAAGGCAATTATTTTTCATGTATTACAGAGTTTCTGTATGCCCCCCAGGCACTCCTGCCGAGGCCACCTGGAGATTTACACTGCAGTTGTAACAAATTAGATTTTTTGGCATTCTTCCTTATGTGGTAAAAAAACATTATGTGTAATATCCTAGCAGATAAAACAGAAACTTTCTGTGGGCATGCTGTAAGTGTCCATTAAAACATCTGTTGCCCCAGTTTGCATTGTGCAGACCATTTCATCACCTTCTAGATTGAAGAATGCTCCAAGGCTGACTTTTCCAAAGGAAGAATTCTTGTGAGATGAAAAAAAAATGAGATGAAGGCTGAAAATTTAAGAGGCAGCTTGTCTTTGATGTAAATATACTTGCTTTGGTGGGATAGAAAGTTGAGATATAGGAATGAAAGTATTCCCAAACATTCATGTGGATTACATAGTTGAAAGGAGACATAAAAACTAATAGAGCAGAAAATTTCTCAGGATCAGTGGCCTAATCAGAGGAAGAAAAAATAGTTTTTCAACATTTTCATCGCCCTAAATAATATATTTTATTAGCTGATTAATCACCATGTTTGCATGGGATGAAATAGCCCATACTGACACAAGATGGGAAGCTGATGCTTTGATACTGCTGGAGTTGATTTTGCCCAGCAGCCCTGGGTGACATTCACACATGAGACATCCCCATGGGCCAGCCAACATGGCTCAGCATAGGGGCAAGGGCCTGGCTGCACTGGTGTGTAGAGATGCACTGTCCTTGTTAGTTTGCTTGTCCTGGGCTTTGTGCCAAGTTAAAATGGGAGGCTTTTGAGGGCAGCACATATATTGCTGGGTGCAGCAGGGACCCGGGGGGGGGAGATGTGCAGGGATGGTGCCAGCTAACTCTGCCTCAGAGCTGGAGTTCTTGCTCTCCCAAGGTGTCTGGTTCAGCCACACGAGCTCCTGCTCAGCTCCTGTCTGGGAAGCAGACCAGCAAGCCTGCTCACCTGCTGAGCCCTGTTGATCCCGGAGCTGCAACAGCAGTAAGGAAACCTCCTGAAGGTGGCTTTCAAACCACCGGTTTGGAAACTAGCTGTAATTTTAATAAACGATTCCTCTGGGCCAGGCCAAACCGCCTCTGACATCTCCCAGAAACTTGTCTTAGAAAAATTAAGCAGTGCCCCATTAACTCAGCACTTCTGTCAGGTGCATTTGTATGTGAACACCAGCCCCGCTGTTTGGTGGGGACGAGCGCTTGGCCCACGTCCTACCCAAGTGCTGTAGCTGGCAAATCACTAGGCCTAAATAGTTTTTCCAAAGACAACTGCCTCCTTCTATAGGGAAGATTTATTTCTGGAAAATGTTTCAAAGTGTGATTATATAACATCTGACATAAATTGCCCACATAGAGTAACTGGACAGTTGGATGATCAATTAATGCTGGCTGCTTTCATCCTATTGTTTAAGAGGTATCAGCTGATGGATGGTTCATATGCTCTACACATTATATAAATAATTTAGTTTATGTCTAGGAAAATATGTCTTGTCTGTGACGCAGAGAATTACTGGCTGTGTGGCTCAGAGATGGCTCTAAACCATTTCAGTCAAGCGTAATAAATTAGGATACAGTGGAAGAGTTTATTTTCTTCACCATTGCTGTTATTTGATTCAGCTACTGCAAAGCCGTGTGTGAAATCCTATTGCCTGTACAAATATCACTACATAAATTTTAGAGTAAGACACAAAGAAATTCTGTAAGATCTGAAACAATAGAGGTACTGCTGTAGGAAGGCTTCATGGGATATTTACTTACAATGTTTCAAAGAAACAGAAGCTTCATGTTGCTTTTCCTCAGATAACCAAAATTGTGTGGTTTTAAGCTATTAGTACGAACCAAATGCTCTAAAGAGCGACTTTTCCCTAAGAGAGAGGACTGGAAACACCACCCAAAGTCTGACCATGTTTGAAGTCAATGTTGAAATTCTCTGGGTTACAGAACAGCATGATTTTTCCCCAGATGTTTCTGTACTTTACTGAAGCATATGGCTACACTTCTGAAAGCAGTTGAATTACTATTGCCTAAGAAGCTGCCACCCACTGGGATGCTTAGCTTGCTTTAGCTGTGATTTTTTGGATGTGTTTGATTATGTGACTGTAACAGGAGAGTCTTTAGATAAACAGCATGTCAAGAAAAGCTGACTTCCCTCAAAGTTTTCTACTGTTCACTTTCCTTTTGATTAAGAACTTTTTCTATATGGAGGCAGCAATTAAGAAAACTCTTCTTTTTAATTAATGGATCAAATCATCCATGATTCCACCCCAGTCTTCTCTGTTATAATGCATAACCTTTGTTTTTACAAGCACTGCTTCAACAAGTTATAGCCATTTCTTATTCTAAAGCACCTTAACTGCCCCCAAAGCTACACCATTTGATCGCTCTGTGTAATTACAGCATATAGTGGAGGGGGCTGTTGTATCCACAAATGAATTGCATTATCCATGGGGGAGCTTGAAAAGGTAAAGAAAAGTTAATGTGGTATTTGCTCTTTTTAATATAGTCATTAAAATGATTTATAACCATGATGTTTATCTAAAGCCACAATTAGAATATTAGATTGTTTACTTTTGGTGTGGTACATGTAGTTTTGTAGGAAACCAGAATATAATTTCGTCCCAGTATGTAGGGAGTCGAGAGAACAACTCAGGTTGTTTCTCAGTTAATTACTGTTCTCATTTGCTTTATACCCTCTCTGAAAATGTCTCTTAATTAGAAGGCATAGGTACAGCATTGCACTGACATATACTATCTTACAGAGTTGAACTAGTGTTGTTTTCATAGGAAATAAAATCTACCAAGTGTTTCAAATGCAGACCAGTGGTTAGAAACCAGGCCAAGCAACAGCAAATCTGTGTTCCTGGGGGTGGGGTGTTTGTGGATGGTGTGAAACGAGCTGATGGTTACAGTTTACGCTCTCAGCAGGGTGTTGTCCATCCTGCAGCAGATGGCAAAGTAACGCAGGCTGGGAACCGACTGACACCCCACAGAGCTCCCAGGTCACAGGACATCCAGCCCTTTGGGCACCACTGAGCAGGGGTGGAAAATCACCTGCTTTCCGAGTCCGACAGCTTCTTTCCAATTCTTGGACCCCGTGTGCCTGGTTCAGCAAGTTAGTGACTCATGGGTGAGACTGGGCAGTGGTGCATGAGATACTGGGTGATGGATCTAGAGGGACAGTGTGGCACTGCCCTACAATGAGAAAGACAGCTCATGTGAGACTTGAAGGGTCTGAAGGGCAGCAAAAGGAGAGTGTGAGGAAAGCTGTGGGCATGGCAGCAGCCCCAGCATTTGGAGGAGAGTGGACATGCCTGTCCTCTTCCATGTCATCCTTGAGGTGGTGGAAGCAGGTGCTCACTCTCTTGCTGGGCACAGGCTGGGAGCTACAGGCACACAGGGGCCCAAGCGAACCAATAGCATGGACAGATCCTAGTTTTGGAGTCTGGCCCAAGTTGCCTCCCCAGCTTTGAAGCAGAACATGGTGTGGGTAAAGGACCATCCCCTGTGCATATGTGTGGCCGCCTCCCTGTGAGTGGTGGAAGGTGGAGGTGTGTCCTAGCTGGGGTGAGAGGGACATGGCCAGGTTCCTCCCCATTGTGGGACATGAACATTGCCTCACCTCAGATATCCTGTAGGGATGCTCCTGGGTTGCTTAGGGAGTGGCTTGGACAAGGCCAAGCTACATGAACCTCAGTGGGTTTTTCTTTTGGAGACACCTGCTGAACTGGTGCTGATGTGGATCACAAGAAGTTGCGCATGGTCCTCTCAAATGTTCTCAGAGCAAAGTGGGATCCCCAGAAGACAGTCAAAGTCTTCATCTCTTGCCGTATTGGTTAACTTTTGTGGCATGGAAAACACAGCACTGGAGAAATTTCTCCCTTACTTTGGAAGCATGTTCAAAATGCAAAAGATACTTGTCATGTTTAATAAGCAGAGAGAGAGCTCATACCCAGGCCTTTGCTCATGGTTTGATCTCTTTGGCTTGGCTAAAGGAGAAGAGCCTGGACTTCAGTGGGGCAATGTCTTCTTCCCCTTTTAGAGAGCAAAAAATGGTGGGAGGTTACAGCAAGTACACAAAGCCCTTCCTTCATTGAAAGATCCTTAGAAAGCTGCAAAGAAAAGGGTACAGGGAGTTCTGTGGTTTGTTGCTCTTCTCTCCTATATCACTGACAGGTTTGGCATTTAGGCCATGTTACAGGTGAGGGCACCTGTCTGGCTGCTGTATTGGGTCAGACAAGATGAGAAGCAGCCACCTGCATCTCAACGAGGATCTGGGGGCCAGCACACAGCGCATGCCAGGAGCTAATCATGCAGCAAAAACCCCTTCTGGGAGCAAGAGTCTGGCACCCTTCAATGGCCCATGCCCCCTGCAGCTTTTTGTTACAACCAGTCACATTAGAGCATCTGTGAGGCTGGGTGCCCCTCTCTGAAGCCTCGCAGCACCAGGGGCACATAGGCACCTCAGGCCACCACCAGCCCAGCAATGAGCGAAGCCCCCAGGCCACAATGCTGGTCTCTGCTGTGCTGGGCAACATCCAGTGCTCACTGAGCCACTGCTTCCAGCACTAGAGTGGCACCAGGATGGGGGTGACAGGGTTTGAGGCAACAGTAAAGAAGAAAAAAGCAAAAAAACTCCAAAGAGTAGGAGAGTTTTAATTTTAACAGTCCCCAAGAAGCAGACTTTCATTTGTTCTTCACACACCTCTCTGCTCTTTAAACCCTGGGTGACCCAGCAGACTGGTAAAGGTGCCATTCTACTTCCCTGCAGGATCCTTTCCCCCTCCCTGCTCTCTCTGAGCCTGCAGACTCCTGGGGTCATGGCAGGGTCCTTACCCTGTACCATCCCATGGCTTGGTTTCACAGCCTTCCAGCATGGAGCACAGAGAAGACCCCAATGCCCCACTTTAGGTTGGTTTAGGGAAGGTTGAAGATGCATTTTGCTAGTGGAAAGCTCGTTCTCTTGGGCTAACCAAGGGTGCATTTTATGTCTGTCTTATTTAAGACTGAGAGGTGTGGAATGGGTTAGAATGTGCTGAGGCAGCAGCAGACAGAAAATGAGACATGTCTCCATCCTCCACATCAGCCCAGCTCTTTGGCAGAGGACAAGCCATGGTTGTTCTTTCCAGCAGCTTTCTAAAAGTATCACACAAGGTAGTGCTTTACACACATCTTGGATAATTTGGTGTTACCTGCTCCCAGAAGTGGCAGTTGAGAGCAATTGCCTTGCTGTTCTTTGGGAAGACAAAAGC
The DNA here is from genome assembly GCA_033439905.1 of Ceryle rudis. Lineage (NCBI taxonomy): Eukaryota > Metazoa > Chordata > Aves > Coraciiformes > Cerylidae > Ceryle > Ceryle rudis. The sequence goes on from JAAGNO010012095.1 coordinate 61,587, forward strand.
TGAATTCACAGAGAAAAAACCCAACTAATAGAGAATAGTATAATATATGGAGGTCATAAGGCTTTCCATAGTCAGCCCTAACTGCCTTCAGCCGCTCCTGAAACAGGAGTCTTGGCCCATGCACAAGGTGGGCAGGATCTGCCAGGCTGCCTGGGCAGCAGCCAGCCCTGGGGCTGCTCTTGTTGCCTCCAACCCAGTGGAGCCTGTAATCCCCATCACCCTCCTCCGCTCTCCCATCTCCCACTCAGCCCTTGGGAGGTGATGGTACATGGAACCAAACTACACCAAAAGCTTTGTAGATAGAAGTGGAAATGGCTTCTAAGCAGTCATCAGCTGTGACCTATTTATGGGTGGTTTTGAGGCCCTTCATTGAATTGTCCTGCCCTCCCTGCACAGAAATGATCAAAATCTGCAGTTTCTTCCTCAGAAAAAACAAAATCAGATGCAAAAAGACCATGTCATTTCCAGCACATCTTCCACACATGCATCCCAGGAATCGGTGACCACCTTTGGTCAGTGTGGGAAGCTGTGCAACAAACTGGATGTTTGCTGGGTGGGCTGGAATTCCTATGGACTTCAAAAAAAAAGAAAAAGCATCTGACTGTTCCGAATGACATTTCCAAAGCCACTAATCCAGCCCCAATACTGGTAAAAAGCCTATTCTGTGTACAACAATGGGAGCAGCTGGGCATGCACCCTGCTGTACAAGCAGAGTGCAGCAGACAGTTCCTGTCCCATAGCCTGGGCAATAACAAGCCCCTGTGCAGGCTGGGGAAGTGAAGGCAGCCAAGTGAAGCAGATCATGGCCCAGTGTTGAAGGCTGGGTCATTTCCCCAGTTTTTTCTAGGAAGGCAAAGGTAGAAGAGATGTATTATATGGAAAGAAAACTGAGGGAGATGAAGAGGAGCAAGTTGGAAGGCCAGGAATGAAGTGAGGCTGAGATGAAGAGGTGCAGAGGGAAAGACGGAGAAAATTCTGGACTGAAGGATCAAAGCAAATTCTCCACATGCACCTGCTTTGGCTGTTTCTTCCTCCAACAGCCCTCCTCTGTGCCATGGTGGGGCAGAGGCTGCAGTGACCTGGGGGTACAGGTTTGCTTTTTCTATAGCCAACATGATGCTACCCTGGGTGCAGTGTGTAGGGAGGGACAAGAAGCAAACTGATAACCAACTGAATAAACAGCAGCTACATCTATAACCGATTAAGTAATATTTACTGCATTTAAGACTTATGCATTGTTATGCTGGTAGCTGCTCTTCTGCAGGAGACAGGTGGGGAAAATCAGGACATGTCCCAGTGTGGGTGCCAGGAAGCATACCCCAATGATTGCATTTTACCTCAGTGTTGATAGAGGGCAGACAGAATTCTTCACCACCTAGGGGGATGCTACTTGAATTTCACCTGCTGGTTTATAAACAGTTATTTGAGCACTGTGAGTGGTACCAGTAATGTTCAGAATTGTGGGAAAAACCCCACCTGATTTCACGTCTTTGCCTTGGCAGCAGTGAGGTGTAATTAAGCCTCCATTCTCACATGCCTTTAGCTACCTGCTTCTATTTAGCTTTCAACTTAGGATCATCTAAGATCAAATATATTGTCAGCAGCCTTTCCAAAGCTGACAGTAGCACAAAGATAGCACTAGTGTGCCTCACATGTGTGCCTAAGCAGCCTGCCTTCATCAGGGTGAGTTCAATCACAGTAACAGCTCATGATCTTCACCCATCTTACAGGGAAGCCCAGTAGCCCTGCCAGCATTTGTGTCAGCATTTTCTTTATAAACTCCTTACTTTTAACACTTGACTGACAAAGTGCCAAATGCATGTGCTGTCGCCTCTAAGCTGAACAGAAAGATGTGAGGAACAGTGTTTTTCTGCTCCTATTAACTGAAGAGAAGTGATGGTTTGGTTTCAAATAAGTAGAACAGATGCTGAAGTTCATGTCACTGGAGCTATTTTGGAGTTTCTGATCTCTTGAGTTAACCCATTTTTCCATACAGGAAAAATTGTTTGAAAGTGTGGAGGTGACCAGACTCAGGGGCATGAGCCGAACCATGCTGAAAGCACAAGCCAGCCATCAGGGCTGGTCATAACCATGTTATTTCCAAGGGTTTGTTGCTTTTGTTTCTGGGGACATATTCTTCATTGCACTAATGTAATTTCTTGCTGCTTCAGTTGCATGGAGATGCGCTCATAGTAGGCAGAACCTGCTCCTCTTCCTTCTGCTCTTTGCTATTGTCCTTCTCCCAGATATGCCAGGCACACAGTAGCCTGAAATAAGGGCTCCTGCACTGGTTCCCAGCTCCCTCCCAGCAAGATGGACCAGAGCACAGCCAGGCTGGAGGGTACTTACTGTAGCTGTTTTTACCTCAATTCATCATCTGACTAGAGCAGACTGGACCAGAGTGCAGCCTGGTGCTGTCTTTCCCTTGCACCAGTGACCAAAAAAATGTTTGCTGCTCCTCAGGAAAGTGTGTTCCCACCCTATCCCATTCCCTGACTGGGTATAAGGGCACTGGACTTGGTCTCTTTCCTATGTCACCTTCAGCAGGGTAAATGTCACAGCATTAGCTGCATATCCTCCTTCAAGGACTGCATGGAGCTTTTGGGGCTACTATCAGATCTTCATTACCTGTCTCACTTGGCTGAAAGCAGTTTTTCATTTTGCTGAATATTGTTACTATGCAACATAACACCAAGCAGCTGGGTGTGGTGCTGGATGGAAAGGAGTTTGTTGCAATAGCTTTAAGTGTGATAAAAACCATGTGCTTAATATTATTTTTAGACTAGTTAAGAGGTCATAAAGTTTTAATCTAAATACAGCTTTGTATAAACACACAGCTCTCAAGTACCTTAATACTGAGATCAGTACGTCTCCCCAGGTTTCAGCTTGCTTACACTATGGAAAAATCAGAGTTAAATGCAGGAATGAAGAAGTCCTTTCAGATTCCCTTGCTGATTTTGTTTTTCTTTGTGTAACACCTTTTTGGAAAGAAAATCATTGCGGTGACTGATGGGCCTTGTGGGCCAGGGAGCTGTGCTGCTGGGAGGTAGGGACAGCTGCAGTTCAGGCTGAGGCTCGCAGCTGGCCTCATCCATCCAGGGACCACTCTGTACTGGTACTTATATTCCACTTCTGAGAAATCCACATTGATTTTATCTCTTTGCTTTGCCTTTTGCAAGGAAAATGATGGCTATTTCACATCCCTGGCCAGACCCTTTGCCTCTATCCCTCCCTTCTGTGTGTGTGTGTACATGTGCAAGCACACACACATTTGTTAACCCATTCACACTTGATCTTGTGTCTGGCAGTTGCACTCCCCCAGCCAAATGGCACTTGTATTATTCCAGCAACCTAGCAAGCTGGTTGACCTTTCCTGAAACTCTGAACTTAAGCTTAGGTTTCATTAGGTCTAGCAGACATTATGCTCGAAACATTACACTTGAGTTTCAAAGATCCTGTGTACACAGGTGTGTAAGCACATGGAGATGGCTTAGATAGCTCCTAAAGGTTTGGATTGAGAGATGACTCACAGCAATCTCCTGCTTTTTCTGCCCCTTCACAGAGATAATACCTCCAAGAATAACCTTGGAGGAATGAAAGTGACATCTTGTTTATATTCTTGTTTTCAAAGAAGCAATTGATTTATATATATATATTTTAAACAGGATTATTGTTAATAATAAACCTGTAAACTGTGGTTTCATTAATACTTAAATAACAATGAAGAGAGAGAGTTTTCAGTCTGGAGTATTGGTAATTTTTAGCTGATTTCCCTTGACTTCTCTGCATATCTGTTGCTTTTTTCTTGGGACCATTCTGCCCTCCTCTGTGTGTATCAAAGGCAGCTGCTCTTACAGTTGCAGAACTTTTATTACTGGTGGAGGAAATTTTCTCAGTAATCCTGTTGGAGGCAGCAAACAACAAAGAAATGGCTAAATTGCAGCGATGCCTTTTATCCGGAAGGAAAGCCGGAGCACATCAGTCACTGCAAAGCTATTTGTAAAATGCATACAGAAGGTCAAGGACATTCCTCAAGGTCTGTGGCAGCAGGAAGGTGAGCTGGCACAGGAGATCACAAATGCTTTCTTTAAACCATGCTGTATTCACCACTGCCTGCCCAGCTCTGGCTGCATTTACTGTCCACAGAATGTGGACTGCATAATGGCTTTTGTCAGTCTCACTACTGCATCTGCCTAAACGAGTCCTCAGAGATTTTAACTTAATGCAGTCGGTCCCCTTGTTTCAGAAGGAGCTTAGCTTTTCATAGTGTCCCATGCTGTTGTCATAAGCCTGAGGCCAGACGTTTCAACTTGTCACTCACCGTGAATGCAAAAAGACTCATCTAAGAGCACTAAGGGGACACTGCTCGAACTTAAAATCTTAGATGCTTCCATAACATAGCTCAATTCCCAAGGCTACTGGCGTCCATGAAGTCATACTGTCAGAGACATCAGCCCTCCTCATTTCACACTTGTATTTTTGGCATTTTAATAGCCTCTCAGGATCACACAGGAGTGGTGGTGGATAAGAAAGGCTACCAGGCAAGTGCAGTGGTCTGAACTGCAGAGGAGAATAAAAGACATGTCAGACAGGTGATTGTCACAAAATTATATATATTTTTTGGTGAAATTCACAGAAGTTAGTGGGTTTTACTCACTACGGGATTCCAGTAAGAGGCAATCAGATATACGACACTCACCAGAGATGGTTTTGACCTCTGCCAACGGATTCACTTTTTTCCTCAAATGTCTGGATAGAGGATCCATCACCAGGAAGGCCCTCATACACATCCATGCGGGGTGAAATCCCAACATTGTTGGTGATGATGCAGTCTTCAAGGGATCTGTGAGAACATTTCAGATGATGCACAGCAGTACTTTTCACAGGAGACCATGAGACCAAATACAGCCCTTCTTGTATCACTTCATCCTGGATATGGTCCACTGGGTTTTAATGAAGAGGAGAAGCAGGACTCTAATCCCAGTGAATCATCTCTTTTTGCCAACAGCCACAGGACAAAAGGCAAACGGAAGCAGGATGTGAACCATTGCTGATCTCTTTCCTCTTCCTTACTGCTAGGAAGGAAATCTGTTTGTCTTTATTTTTCTTGTCTTCCCTTGATCTTTGCTGCTCATCAGGGACAGGTTTTGACCATGGCCTGTTTGCCACCAGCTTTTCTCCTCCCTGATAGCTGAGCACCCTGTGCTGCTGGCACTGGCAGTCATGGGGCTAAGTGAAAAAGAACTGCAGTCACATTTCTGGTCTCTATTGCAGCCCTGTATGTATAACTGTTTCTTTCGAAACCATCTTTAAATATACTGATCCAAATGGAGTTCATCCCAGAAGAACAGATCCTGGACATGGTGTACTTAATTCTGAGTCACCAATACCAACTGAGAGGCAACCTAATCTCAGCCTAAATTTTTCCATGAGGCTTTAGTTAGACGAGCATAGGTCAGTCCAAGTAGCACCAGCAAACTTGCACAGAAACTGCACTGAGCTTTGGTGGTAAACAGGACTAGCAGACTTTGGAGATGACCTCAAAATTACCTTAGGAAATCATAATTAATGCAGTACTGCCAAACTGTGGGATATGATGCACCTTTTCCAAAGACAAGAGTCTGCCACAGGTGTTTGGAACCACAAATGTTTCAGGTCTAAAGCTAAAGCCCCAAGATCCTTCTCTGACTGCTGCTTCTTTTTAATATCATTATCCAGGAAGGATTATAATTCCCACAAACAGCACAGGTTTCTTCTATTTGTGGGCCCTTTTAACCAGCAAAATTTCAAGTTCAGCAGCAGCAGTAGCAGATACCAGCACAGCTCCTTTCTAACTGAGCACTGTTTCCTACAGATTTATAAGGAGATGGTGGGGCAGCATGCTCAGAGAATAGGCCTGGCTTGGTGTTCTGGTAGGCAGAGCCAGGAAAAAAGACAAATTTGCTGATTCAGGGTCCTACAAATATAGCTGATCTCATAGCAGTGAAAATAGGTCACTAATCACACATGGCCAGCCTCCAAAAACTAGCCAGGAAAATTGAGTATCTGCTGGCTGAAAACTCTGTTTTACTCGAACGCACAGAAAGAAAGCAGTCTGCTTTAATTTGCTTAAAACAACCACCAGATTATGTGACCAGGAGATGAAGACAGTGATCTCCCTCTTCTGTTATTTTTTTAAGCAAGCAACTCATTTATTGTTCCAGCCTGTCCTTCACTTCCGTTCTCACACATTAAAATAACGTGTAGTTCACACTTCTGTTTTTAACCTCAGCTATAGCAAGCAGGACTGACTTGTAAAGAAAAAAAAATAACATTAGCCTACATGTTGATGACACTGATTTCATTTATAGACTTCTGTCTAGTGAAATGACTGAGCTAGTACTGCCAGAATTGGGTTTTTCTAAATAAAAATAGCATCAAGGTTCCCGTTTTGTTTTTATAAGACAAAAACATTATTTTCTTTTTAGACCTTTCTGAGTTTTCTTTTTTAAGCTGCTTGTCCCTCCTGACACTGCATAATTAAATGGGAGAGCACTTAGATTGCAGCAGGGCTGAGAGTCACTGATGTGGAATAAGCATAACCTGATGTTACACAATGTGTATAGTGGAAGGGAAAGGCCAATCAATATAGATGAATCCCTTTTTCCATTGGATATAAGCTCTCTCTATCAGTTAGCAACTGTGGACAATACAGAAGCTTTATAGAGATAAGATCTGCTCAAATTTAAATCTGTCTCCATCTAACCACGAAATATGCTCAGGCATATTTCCTCTGCTGAGCATCATGACCCAGTAAGTGAGAGTGGTCTTAACCTTCACTCATGGACCAAGTGGTGACATGTCCATATGAAAAGAGTTATTGAAATGTGAATAATTGTTGTTAGAATGGTCAGAGGAGTTGGTCAAAAATGATTACTTGTACGCTTGAACAGAAGAACCAAAAGAGGCTGGTTAAAGAAATTTCACGTGGAAGTTTGTGGAAAATTATTTAGTATGTGTACTCTTGAATATTATTAAGCTATGTTAAAAGAAGGGTGATACTTGAGAGTGAGGAATGCAAGAACTGAGACTAGCTCACAGGAGCACTTGAATTGCCTGAATGTTATGCTACAGGCATTAGCTGTAAGGTCATGTTGTATTCTCCTGCCACTTGAGCTGGTTCTTGCCATGTGCTCTAGAAGCAAATTGCTCCTTCCTCCTCCCCATCACTATCATTCCTGCTACCTGCCCCATCTTTCATGTGCTGCACAGGGTCCAGGTGCTTACCTAAGAGACAGCCACAACATGCCAGCCTCCCAGGGAGGTGTTTGCCACCCACACAGGCCCCATGCCCAGCCACAGTGCCCGGCAAAATGATTCACAGCAGCCAGCACCGGGGAAAAAGAAAGAGCAGAGGAAAATAGCTTGTCTTCCCAGCAACTCAGAGTTCAGTAGTTCAAATTTTGCTTTTGTTTCTCTCTCACCCCATGGCCAGTGATCTCCTGTTGCAAGTAACAGGAAAGGCTTGGTGTAGCACACATGACCACGTCAGATTATGAGACGTGGCCCTTTTAACCTGAGGGAATTTGTAGTGACTGATGTGGTAAGGCCAGTCCTGGCCGTGCTGTCTCCAGTGGAAAAGCCACAGAATGACTTGTCATGCATGAATGATATTTCTGTGCAGTACTTACGCTAGGTCTGAAGTATGAACAGATTGTGTCATTACCAGACAGTGCTTGGCTTTTATTTACAAAGGTTTTGTGACTTTGAGAGTCTCTCTGTTGGTAGAGGAACCTTCTAGTCCCTTAAGGCTGATAACACTGATTCAGCTAGCAGAGATCAAAGAGATTTTTTGACAGATGTTGTGAGCCGAACTGGCTTTTACTGGAATCTTATACTAAGTGAGAACAACTGATTCTTACACACTACAGAACTGTAAATTTAACTTTATGAGAAACATTCATCAAGCATGTAATACAAGCAGATTTTGAACTCACTGATTTAATAACAAGCTGTAGATGCAAATCATAAAATAATTTGCTGTGAGACAAAGGACTAAACAATTCAGATGAAGAGCTGAAATCAGACCTGAGACTGGTTTCAAATGCCCTGTCACATTATGAGTTATATCCTCACCTGACACAAATTAAACCTTTCTGCCTTACATATTTTGAAACATATCTACAGTAACACATAATACCTGTAACCTCTCTGCAAGGGTGAACACACTGCAGCAAACAAGGGACCTTCAGCAGAGGAAAGCTCACAGTCCCTCAGGAGGGTCTGCAGAACCTCCAGGAGCAGGGTGGTGTGGCTCTGGGTGAATTAGTGTGTTTTTAGTTTGGCACGTGCATACATAAGAACATATTTAAGCCTCCTGTTTATTTACGTAGTCAGTCAAGGTTTAAGAAGGAGCAGTGGAGGAATGAACACCAGAAATGTTTGAACCCAGTGTAACACAGGAATAAGTTCCCTTTAGGAAATCTCTCCTGAGCAGCTGAAGAAAGTTAAAGAAGGCAGCTGGAAAGACCAAGGCCCAAACAAAATAACCCTAGTGGGTATCTTGTGGGGTATATCAGAGCAAACCTCAAATTACACTCTGTAAACACATCTCCAGCACTGACTGCCAAATATATGTACATCAAAATTCAAGCCCTTGTCCATGGACTCACATAACACAGTCTCAGTGGAATTTACCTTTTCTCCCCTCTTTTAACCCAAAACAAACTTATTGCACAAGACTGTGAATCAGTTCCAACATACCCTGTGTGCTGAATTGTTGGCCAGAAACTGGCAGTTCTGACTAAATTTTCTTTTTCTCTTCAGTGTGCACATGTTTCTGCATAAACAAATTCAAAAGTATTTCCAATTCCAACTTAAATCCACAAATCTGAGAAAATTCTGAGTTAAGCTCATAGTCCATAACAGTTGTCTTATCACATAGGCAGGTTAATGTGATTCACATCCTTTTATGATCCTTTGATGATGGGACTTTTATTTGGAGAGAAATATGATGGATTTAATGCTTTGAGCATCTCAGCTGAGTTTTTAACGTTGCCACAAGACTGAGCAACTTGTTTTGTTATCCTAAAAAGAAAAAAAGATATTCTGCTTGATACCATATCAGCACGTAGTTCTGTAATTCCTGTTCTCCAAGGGCACTGAAATGCTTAATAAATCCTATCTTGACTCGGTCACTGTGCTTGTGAGGTAGATAAATGTTGTTATTCACCTGTTAGCATGGAGAAAGGCCATTCTTGAGAGGACCCTGTCCAAAACCATGAGCTGTATGTAGCTGTGCAGGGAAGGGGGCTGGGCTTCCTCTGTTTGCAGAGTTAGACCTTGTACCTGGGAGTTCAAAATATGTTATTTATAAACTGGCAGTGTTTATCTTGTGACAGATATTTAGGGTTTTCAAAAAGGATTAGGAGGATGGAGGCTGGTACAGACTGCATGTTGGGGATTTTTCTACAGGTTTTTTTTGTAGCCTTGAACAAGTTAATTTGTTGCCTAAAAAACATAGGTATGCATAACTGTGTTAGAACAGTAGTATTTTCCAGTTTCATGGGCCCCTATTCAACAGATCCTGAAAAGATTTCCTCTTCTGTAATGGGATGTCGTCTGGGCTGGCAAGAATAAATTCACCAGTGTTTCCTAGGTGCTGGGAGAAGAGATGCTGGGTTCCATAGTTATGTACAGAGAGGAAAACGCATATCTACTTTTTTTCTTGATATTGTCTCAGTCTCCAAACAGTGGTTTCTCAGTAGCACAGCCTTCTGCTTCAGATTGCCAAAAAAACCCCTTCATTGTGAGCCTGCAGTTTTGCATAGACCATCCCTATTTCCATAAAGGACAAAGGATTTGATCAAACTTATCAACTTGCTTTGTTTACATACATACTGCTTTCCACTGCAGGAGAGCTGACCAAAGATATGGACTCAAAATTGTATCTTATTAAGAATTGGACCTTGCCTGAATAGTTTTATTGTTCATTTTTTTTCATAGTAAGAATGTTAGGTCTTATCCAAACAAACAGCTTTTCCAGCAAGATATTAGAAACGTGGTTAAATGAAATAATTTCCTGTGTTGCCTTTTAAAATTTCTACCTGGGTTTCACAACTTCCCATCCTTATCACTGGGGACATGGGCAACTGAAATAATTGTGAGGGCTCTCCTGCTGCTGGCTTGTGGATGGGGATGCTGGTTTGCCTCGGGCAGCTGTACCAGATGCGTTGTGCCATGTTCTTTGCTGCTTTAGGTCGCTTGTTGTCAGCAGCAGTGACTGTGGTCTAAGAGGGAGCTACAAACACGGAAAAGTTTTACTGAAAAGTTGACCCTTGGACTCATTCTGATACAGTCAACTGTGTTTTGTGCCTTCAAGGAAAATCAGTTTTAAGTGTATAGGGGGGTTGGGTGTTTGCTTTTTTCCAAATTAAAAAAAAAAAACAACAAAAACCCCAACAACCAAAAAAAAACCCCAAACAAACCAAAACCAAAACAACAACAACAAACCCACAAAACCAAAAAGAAAAAGAAGCAAGACACCCCATAATACAGGTGTTTTGAGAATTGCTCGAAAGCTCCGATTCTCTGATTTTGGAATGTTTATTTGCATTACTATTGCCAGGAATATGAGAACATGATTAGTGCTGGTGAACTCCAGCTCGTGTACAATGACTGACATATCTGAAGGTAAACAGGCAGCTTTCCCCCTCATCCTTCCCCCTAAAACGCTAACGTTGCTAGAAAGAAATGCTGAAGTAGCTGACACCAAGATGACAGGTGGCATGTCTGGATATGTAACATCATACCGCTCGGGAGCATAGGGCAGAGGTGGCCCTGCTGGGAAGACAAGCCGAGGGTGAGAGCCCAGCTCTGCCTGGCTGTCTGCAGAACGTTTATCTGCCTGGCCAAGAATAACAACGCTCAAACTGCTTGTCTTTTAACTGGGCTGCTGTGTTTTTATAACCGCTCATTAAAGTTTATTTTTTGCAAAGGGAAGTATGATTATGGTTGGTCTAGGAGGGGTGATGCTGGGAGACTCAACACTTGCGTTGATAGTGCTGGCAGTCACTAAGGGAATACCAGCCGGTAAGCACCAAGCAATTTATGTCTCTGCAGAAATTTCACCCCACTGCTGCCTCCTGCTTTCCCTTGGGCAGGTGAGTCAGAGTCTCCAGCCTGTCAGTCTTCATTGACCAACCAGCCTGGCTAAAATGGCTGTAGGGTTGTTTTGCGTGTTCCTGAAGGCACCATGCAGCAGTTCTTCCAGTCTGTGTCACTGGAGGCACAGCCCGAATCTGAGCTGGGACAGGCAGGGATCTCTTGTTGGCAGTAGCAGCCAAAGGCATTGGTTTTGCCCTAAGCCTAAGAAAGGCTGTTCTGAGAAGGAAAGCATGGTGATGTCTCTAGGCACCTTTGACCAGTAGCTGAGACCAGAGAAAAACCAGTCCTACAAGCATGGACATAATCTATAGGAATAATTCAAATAAGCAAAAAAGCTCAAATTTTCTGAAGTTTCCGAGCTTAAAATTTATTTACTAAAAATTTATTTACTTATTTACACCCTATTTACTAAATCGTACTGTAGTAACAAAATACAACTAAAGAACATAAGGACTTTATTATAGTCCTTCTTGGCTTCCATAGAGCTGCTGGCTATTTCAGCAGTAGCTGGTGAAATTATGCTTAAATAGGTTACTCTATCTGGCCATTTGCAGAGCATTTTCATGTTAAATTTACAGGGGAAGATGTATTACATTTATTTATTTATTTGGAAAACAACTTGGTTATGTGTCTAAACTTTGTGCTGTGGCGGGAGTGAAAGCTGATTATGATGACATAACTGAGAAGCTACCATAAAAGTTAGTGTCTGTTTGGGGAGGGGTGGTGGAGATTACACACATCCCAAAATATGCAGACAACTTAGTGGAGCACACTTCTATCTAGGATGACAAAGACTTTCTCTGTGTTACTGTAGCTGAGGGGATTAAACGTCTTTCTGTAAAGCCTTTTAACTTTGCTTACAGCTTAATGATTTCTTTCTTCTAATGATTTCATTCTTCTAATGATTTCTTTTATGTGCACTGAAACAACTACCATGGACATTTTATCCTTCATACAAAGCTGTCCAATGGCCTAGTGATTAGAGTACTTCCCAGAGAAACTGGGGTTCAGATCCCTTCTTCAGATCAGGAAGAGTGTGGGACTTGAATTTGGGTCACCCACTACTTCAGTTCACATTGCCATCACCTATTATCGCATGTTAAGTCCATTGCTGTCTCCTTTTTCCCAGCTCTGGCACTTCAGTCCAAGAGAGGATTCATAACCAAAGATCCTTAACAGTGTTAAGTACCTAGTTGCCCAGAAGGAGCATGGCTTTTCATGCTGTCTTTTTCTAGGTGGCCAACTTTCCAAGTCTCCCCAGGTGCCATGAGGAGAAGTGGGGACATTATGGAATGTGCCAGCAGTGAGGGTAGAAATGGGATTTTCCATCTTCCTCACTGGAGCGTAACTGTGAAAGCTACCTTTGAAGCCTTTGCTTAGGAGCTATCTGAAATGAATGCCAGGATGTGTCTTCACTTCATCAACAGTCATGGCCTATATATATATATCTATACAGCCTTCATAGAAGCATGGCATGCAGAACCTTGAAGGTTAAAATCTGTTGCTAATGCTTGATAAAGAAGTAAAGGTGAGGTCTCTAGAGGGATGCAAAGAGGAGAACTCTGCTAGCAAAACTAGCAAACAGAACAGTACAAACATGCTGATGATCACATTTACCATGTGCAGAGGAAGCAGCTGTAGGGGTTATGGTGATGAGCACTTGTACAGAAAAAGAAGAAAAGGTTTTAGCTCAATAGGTGGACAGGGAGGGCCACCTCTTGGCTTTGCCTTTGCTTTGACCGATTCCTGTCAACATAGTTCACCCCAAGGCTGAAGCCCAGATGCCCAGACCAGCAGATCAGGATCATGCATGCAGGTATTAATGGGGAGCAGAGAAGAGGAGCCCCAACAGCAGCCCTTGTGGAGAGCCAGCATGGGCAACCACAGCCTCGGGAGATAAAACTTCAAGACTGTAGCAAGAGTTTGTGCAAGACTTCACCCCTAGAAACCCTTATGCAGTTCTCACACTTAAACAACCACCTCGCTAAGACCTCTGTGCAGCCATTTACACTATTTGTGCTCTGTGGTGGCAATAAATGTTTGCTTTTGGCTTGGTTTAGTGTGACTGAGGCACACAGAGGAAATTGCTGAGAAAATAACAGGTTAGCACACGACAGGATAACTGTTCATAATCAATAAAGCAAAACTGGTCAATTTTGGACCAAAATGTCAGTTAATGTGCAGTACAGGCAGGGGGCTCACACCAGCAGTGCAGATTTGATAAATCCCTCGTTTATTTGGTGATTCTCCTTCTAACCATACAGAGGCAGGCTGAAATACCATCACAGTTTTTCTCACATATTTTTACCGTATATGATCTAGAAATAGATATGACAGGAAGTTTTTCAAATGACCATTTCACAGTAAAAACTTGATCTGGACACTTACCTACTTGCTGAAACATCTGCAAGCAACTACTTCTTTGCTGTCTGCAGACACTTGGGTACAGACTGATAAACTAGAGAGCCTGTATTTTGTTGTTTTAAGTTTGCATGGGTTTTTTTGGTCTGTCACCTGAATTTTCCCAGGTTTGCTGTGTGTCTAAAAGTAAACGCTTTAATTCCCTTTAAAGCTTGAATAAAATTTCTTCAACTAGGCAGGCTTTAATTATGGAAGTGGGTTCTCGCACAGAAATATTTTGAATATTTGAAAATTACCATTTTAAGTTCAAGAGATGCATGAGCTTTTTAAGTTGGCAGTGAGATGCTCAGGGAGGGAGCTGCCATAGACAGTAGAGATGCCAGAAACATCACTCCTCAGAAGTCACTTAGACTACCAAGGTTTCTCATAACCCATCCTCTGTTGGACAGGAACCATTCCTCATCCCCACTGATGTGAATCAGAGACAATGTAGAGGATATAATTCAAATAGCTGTGACTTGAGAGG
>JAAGNO010012098.1:0-34218 GCA_033439905.1 Ceryle rudis
CATTATGGGCTTTTTTTTTTTTTTTTCTTTATAAGCACCTATTTGTATTTAGTTTTTTTTTATATATTTATAAATCTTCTCTGATCAGTCAGGACCTGCTACCAGCAGATGTATTAACCTTTATATTCTCATCCTGGCTGTACCTGGGACAACAGAGTTCTGACCTGTGTCTATATATGGTAGTAGTAAAAACTAAATAGGAAATAACCAAGGACACTGCTGCTAGAACAAGAAGTCCCTGGATTCTTGGCACAGTTTAAAACCTTATAATTGCATATTAAGACCTGATAACAATGTCAGTGTGCACTTATATGAGCTGCTTACACTTGGAACGACTGTTATAAGAGGAAGGCATTAACACTCTAAGTAGGCTATAGAAATAATAGAACCACAAAGGAAAATGTGAGGTCATCAGCTCTTACAATTATGAGCTCACTTAAGTATATGGAGACAGAAGTACAAGATTGAACAGTTTTTAATTCTGATTAAAGACATAGAGCATTGGTCAGGGGTAGTTTTATAATAAGAACATAAATTTGGATTAAAACTTTATATCCTCAAAAGATGTTCCTAAAACATTAAAATATTTGATTTTAAAATTTTAACTCTCTCTCTGTACACATACAAGCTTTTTCTTTCTGCATGAATGTAAATGCATGCATATCTCTCTGTATGTATATAGAGTGTATATATATTCTTCCCTATATATAAAGTGTATGTATACATATACAGTCTTTCACAAAGCATACTGACCAGCTTGTGCATATAGCATCTTCAAAATGCATAAGTTTAAGCATAAAGTTCATGTCTCCAAAACTGGCTCCCCCTGCCTTTGAATGCTTTTTACCCCTTTCTTTTCTTTACTCCAGTCTCTTTTTAATTTCCTGAGATTAATAAAAATGAGACTGATAATGCATAGTGTTTGTATCTGAATTCACTGGAAGAATGAATTGCAGGGGGAAGTTATTTCTGGCAAAGTGCTTTGAAAATTAAGGACTAGAATGTTTGTACTCTAAAATTATAAACAGAGTTTTCCATTTTGTATTACTTTAAAACAGTCTCTCAACCATGGAGATGAGACAAAACCTATGGAGAAAGGAAATTATAGCATAATGGAAATGATGGCTAGGAGCCATACCACCCTGGGCTGTGAGCTCATCCAAACACAAATGCCAAGCTGAGCTGATTTGGTCAATGCTCTGATTCAGGATCTCTGAGGAAACTTCCAAGGTTGCTGTCAGAAGTGGTGGTGGTGGCAATGTTGTAGGTAGAACTTGCTGTTCTTGAGTAACCATTGGGTCAGTAACATGTGTGATGGGAGCGAGCAGGTTTTCCTCGAAGAGTTGTGGGCATGATGTGAAACCACAGTCCTGAGTATCAGGGATTATTTAAAGACCACTTTGTGTAAAAGGTAGAACTGGTAAGCCTGGGGTACTGATCACTTTTCAGTATAAGCCTTTCTTACATAATTTCTCTAAATTATTCCAATATTTGCTCCTCTTTGGGGAAGCAAAATAAATCCTATAATGTGTTACAGGCTGCTGGAATATCAAAAAAAGTTCAAACCCCACAAACAGACTTTCACTCCAAATCCTGTCATTGACTAGAATGAGTTTTGGATCACATCTAGAGTCCTTAATGTAGAAGGACCACAATAGGGTCAATCTGTGTTTTTGAAGGAGCTCCTCTCTTTTCATTCATTTACTGTTTGGGCAATGCTGCCTTTGCCTTTCAGCTGTATTCACCAGCCATTACTCATAGATGCTGTCGGACCTTGTCGTGCTCTCAGAACAGCTCGACTCTGGACTGTTTTCCTCCCCCAGCCCTTCTATGGTGTTGTGACACTATGACATTACATGCTCCCCAGAAACAATGACATGAATCTGATTTATAACTGGTGGTAAAACTTTATTATTCAAGTTTAGATGTAACAGACATCTTTGCTGCCTGAAGATTGTTTGCATAAGAAATACACCAAGAACATGTTTGTGAGTAGAAATGAACATGCACTATGAAAACCAAAATAAACCAAACCAAAACAAACCCAAAACAAAACAAAACAAAAAACACACCCATGTGTTGTAAGGACAAAACATTAAGAGCCAACATTCTAAAGTCAAATCAGGGCTACAAGTTTAATGATGGTGTTTAGCAACATGAAGTCATTCTTTATGAAGTACTTTTTTTTTTCTTTTTTTTCTTTTTCCTGCTGGTGAATTTTCTATAAGCTAAATTTACAATGGCATTTTGAGATGTTTCCTTTTCTCCTGTTCTCCTTCTACATAGAGCTCAGAGGCCGACATGATAGGAATGGAACACTCTGGTTGCTGTTACAATGTTTACTCTAAGAATTTTACTGTACTAAGTGTACTCAAAGATCAAATGAAAGTGGTATTTATCTGGCAGTCAGCCATTAAATACTGTCTTTCATCCTCTTAAAAAGAGGTAAATTGGTGTATATGTGATTCCTCTATAGGTAGCATCTCATCAACTGAGAGCTTTCCAGAGCTGGCTGAATAAAATGAAATTGTGATGAAAAGGGTGGAGAGGAATCCTATTCTGAGGTGAAGAAATTAAGTAAATCATTCCACTTGGCCCATCTTCACTTTTACAGAGAAGTTTAGAAGGGATTTCTCACTTATCTATCACATTTGGGATATGCTGACAAATTGCTCTCTATTCTTTGCCAAGCATAACTGTTTCCACGGAAGCAGAAGGAAATATATCTACCCTTCTGGCTGAACAGAACTGAACTTCTAATCTCTTTGGCTTTTCCTGACCAGTATTAGAAATTAGCGTGTTAAGTCAGCCAAGAAAAATCAATACAGGAGCAAGAACGAGAATATATTTAGACATTGTGGGCAAAAAAAGCAGATGGTAGACAACATCCTTAGCACATAAAGCAAGTAGTTATGACTACAAATCAACACTGTCCAGTCCAAAGATGGACTTGAAAATCTGTCCCTGAACTAAGTTGCCAAATCAGGTCTCCCCATTGCAAAACCACTACATTTCAGCACTGTATACAATTAGCATCAGTTACTTTTGCCCTGCTGCGCCTCTTAACTGCAAAAATAATCTCTCACCCACAGCATGCCTCAACTTTTTGAGATGTCTCTACGTTCTCTCTCTTTGAAACTGTCACAATGTGCAGCAGTAAATTTTTCAGGCAAAACTGTGATGTAAGTATTCAGTGCTCCTCCCCCTTCCTGAATGATCAATGAAAAATTAAGGGAGGAGTTTCATAAGCACAGTGGAAATTAGGTGCAAAACTTCTTTTTGAAAGCACTCTGAGTTTAGCACCTGAATGCAAACTGTGCTCTCTGAAGTCTTCATCTCCCACTGAATTAATCTAGGGAGCAAGAGCCATGAAGTGACAGTTTAGGGACAGCCCAGTTTGCAGAAGATGCTGCATGATGGCTCCAGTTACAAAGAGTGTTAATGGAAACACTGTTCTGCAGTCTGACTGATGATGGGCACCACAAACGCTCTGGTTTTGAACCATTTACTTCTCTTGTGGTCCAATTTGAGATACATTTTAAGATCTCAAACTACAGTTCCTTAGTAAGAGAAGTACCACACACTGAAGACACTGAGAAATTGAGAAAAAAAAATAGTGTTATTTCAAAGTTCAATTTTTAGTGCTCTAAGTTGATCTAAATACAGTGGGTGCAGTAATTACTTGTGTGTGCTAACACTGGTTACCATCTGAGAGTTATTAAATAAGATTATTGTTTTTCAATGCCAGGATTTTTTTTTCTTTCCATTGTGAAGGGGTCTGGAGGAGGGATGGAGTCACCTCTCTTTTGTTAAGAAACAAAACTGTGCTCCCCCCACCCCAATCAAAGAGAACAGGCTATGGCAAAATCCCATTACTTACAAAGCAGAAATCTTAGAACATCTCAATATGTCATGGCAAGGACAATGAACTTTTTCATTTGCACCTTCTAGGTGTGCAATACTAACATTCAAAAACCTGTCTTGTTCTTTGCACTCCTAAGATTTCATTTCTTCTCATCCCCAAACCCTGGTTTGTGTATTTCCTGTTATTGGCCTCTGCTTTTGAGTTTAGCAAGAGGTGTTATAAAGTACAGGGTGGTGCTCAAATCTCACAATGCACATGTCCCCCCTAAAATATTTTGCCATGAAGATGCAGCTTCTGTCAGTGAAGAAGCCACAGGAACTGGTAGGCCTTAGATGAAGTAAGTCAAACCAGTACCTACTGAAAACCGGCAGGCAGCTACCTCTGAAGCCGATAAAAATCACTGCTTAGTGAGTCTAACATGTTTCTTGGAAAAGCTGAAAAAGACACACACTGGACCCTGACGTAACAAAACGAGGGCAATCTATTTCAGTCCCCACAGAAAAAAAAAAGAAACAGAAAAATACCCAACAAAATAAATCCACAAAAACCAAGTCAGAACTTATTATTGGAGAACAATAGTAAAAACATAACCAGACTTTGTCCGGCACTGGTATCAAGCTGGAGATTCACCTAAAACATAGAAGAAGAAGAATGTGGCCCAATATCCTTTGCTAACCTAGAACACTATTGAAGGGTTATAGAACTCAACTGTGAACAGATTGAGTGGGACTCTCCATATGCTGCTCAGCAGTATAGAAGCAATGGGTGGAGCAGGAAGGAATGCAAGCCTAACACTGAACAATAGCCTGTCTGTGCCTAACAAATCAGACAAACTGTGCAATAACTTTTCATCTGTGTGAAACTGTAACAAAATACGGCCAAGGTCAGCAAGACCTCTGGTGATCAGTTGTGGAAGTGTTTCTCATGCACGGTGATGTTTGTTCCTGGCTGCTTTAGGCACACTATTTTTCAAAAGACTATCAAAGTGCTGAACATTTAGGCCAGTTCCTCCCTGGTTTTCATTTTGCCAACCCCTATAAGACATTTCCTATCATCTCTCCCTTTATCTTCCACCTCCCTGTCTATCTGGTTAAGTATCTTATAAGTGCACCAAATTCCAGAAGGGAGAGTAGTGAGATTCAGGTTAAGTTAGATACAAGAACTTTTTTTATGATGCTTTAGTTTCAATTACATGAAAATCTGAGAAAGGCGGCATGTAAGTGAGATCAGAATAGGACCCTTTACATATAATCTCAAGTGAGGACTTAGTCCCGAGATATTTTTATAGAACATTTTAAAAAATAAAATGCATGAATGGAGAAATAAAAGACAACATAATATCAGAAAGACATTTTAAACTTCATTCACTGCAACATTCATGAACCAATTGAGCTACACCTGCCATCCAACTGTAAGGAACTAAGACCCTGCACTGCGAAAAAGAAACAAACCCAAACAAAACAAAAAAGCAACTGCATAATATTGTAAAAATGGAGTGCAATGCTACTACAGAATGCAATAAAACATCAGTGCTGCATCGTCAAACAGCACTTATCAAAATAATTTCTGAAATGTTTCTTCTGAAACACAGACAAAGCAATAAAAAGAGGATATATGTTTATCATTTTAAGCATAACAATGTGAGTTAAGAGCTTAAGAATACAAAAGTACTTGGAATGAATAGTGCTACCCTTTTTTTTTTTCCTAAGTAGGCATAAAAATATTTTCATTTCCTTCTTGTTTTTCCATACCATTAATATCAACAAATTTCATTCATTTCATGTTATCGTTTACAACTTTAATGCACACACACAGAAAAAAAGATACCTACTGCAATAGAAATAGTTGCTTCATTACCTTGTTTGCTACATTTGCAAATGTAAACAGCGAGGCAGAGCCAGAACTGACTCTAATGCATGATGGAATATCTTTGTTGCATACGTACACTGTAGAAAATAATTATTCAATATGTCAGGCACCATTATTTGAAATGTAATACATTAATATTTACTAGAAAAATAAGGTTTTTTCTATTTGTTCTCCCAACTTCTTTAATGAAATAAGTTAATCTGACAGTGCATCCAGTAGCTTGTAATATCTTCTACATCCCTGTGGCAAAATAATAAACTACTGGTTGGGACACTATAATGAAAATGATTAAAGTCAGTTCTTGTACACCCTTGTAGCAAGCATGGAGGCTCGTCTAACAGCACCTTTAACCAATTATTTAATATTTAGTTATTTAGCCCTATTTCCCTGAGCAGTTATGCTGAGGAGCTTTCCCTTCATGGATAGTTTTTACAAAGCTTTAAGTATTAAAAAGTACTATGAAGACATTTAATGCTACTTAGCAAAAGCTGGTATAAGTCTACTGAAGGGATTGACTGGTATGTATAGCAATATTAAGCCTGTGGAGAAGTAACCTTAGACTTCAACGTTTAGAAATGTAATATATTAAAAATATATTAAAATAAAATACAGCAGGTTACCTTGCTCTATGCAAATTAAACATGGAGTGTGGCTTCTGTATTAAGAGACTTCACTTGCACAAAATGGTTTTCCTAGACTAGAGTGTGCCAGAAAGAATGTAGTGATAAAATGTTAGCTAAAAATCAGCTGAGTCTGAGAAACATTTAGATGAAATTGCTGCCAAAGCTTTGAGGACAAAGTGATCCTAAGGCATGTTGTAGGGCAGACATTTGCCCAAATTAAAGAAAATGACCTTTTAACATCTGTATATTAACAAGTCTAGTTCTTGTATACAATGTGCATATGTTTACTATACCCCTCCAGCAGTATATGCATATACACATCTCTGCACTCTTGCTAGTTATGTCTTTTACACAACAGCAAAGATATTAATTGTCCAGTATAATTTTCTCAAGGTTATTTGCCATGATTCACTGCATTCTGGCTAGCTTTGGTGGGCTGTGTCCCATATAATTATCTTCTCCCCCTTCTGGCCACCATCCAACTGTTCTTTTTTTCTTGGTAACCCACTTATTTAAAAGGAAAAAACAAACAAACAAACAAACCACAAAAGGAAAAAAAAAAAGGAAAAAATAAAGAAGAAAAAGGAAAAAAAAAGAAAATAACAAGGGATTTAATATTGGATAAGGCATGCTCTCTATATGAAGTGCTTTATAGGTCTTCACAAGACATTACAAGCTATTGAATTCCCATCAAGGAAACCTATTTCTGTTTAATTGTGCTAAGTGCTAAGGTTTACTCTTTAGGTTTTCCATTCTTTTCAGCTTGTGCATTGTTCCTGTGTAGGCCCCTCTGGATGTGAGTTGTGAAGTCATACTTGTCCGTGCAAAGGTGCTGGCATATGCTGCACTGGAAAGGTCCACTGTCGCCATGGCAACTCATATGCAAAGCATACATCACTTCATCCAGAAAGACAATGCCACAGTGCACACACTTGGTAGAAAGTTCATCTTGAGTACTTCTATCAACTTTCTCTGTTTTTACTACATTCAAGGGACCTTCATTTTTTACATTTAGTGGTGCCTTACTCTTTTCCTTGGAGGCACCATTTGCAGTTGGCCCAGGTCTGGAATGCTTTATCGCCAAATCTAGAGGAATGTCATTGTCTGATCCAACAGCTGAAAAATGAGGAGGCAGATTAAAGGTGGGATAAGGCACATAGTTTTGGCAAGGATTTGGTAGGCCAGGCACATGACTCAAGTAGTGTGGATTCCCAGGAACAGACAGCTTATATTTACTCCAAAATCTCAGCCAGTCAGCTTCACTCTGAAAGTCATTGTGTACAAACGGAAGTCCAAAGAGTGGGTACTGGTATTTTTCAATAGGGCTTCCAGGTGGTGAATAGTTTGGGTGTTTCGCAGGTCTCATGTATTTTTCTATCGGGCTGCCTCTCTCTGAGCTTCCTTTCCCTTCTGATATCGATGAACTGTTTCCTGGGTCTCCAGTACTTTCCTGAGGACTTTTTATCTGAATGTGCAAAGGTTGCATCCTTTTGTGAATATCCAGAGTTTGGCTGACCAATATTGGCTGCTGAGCAGAATGGCTTTTAGTCAATGAACCTGGGGCCTCATATTTACTGAGGCTGGAAAGATGAATTTCTCTCTGATGACCTTCAGGTAAATGATCCTCTGACCTCCTCTCTAAGGGGCTTCCATTGACTTGTTCCTCACTGCTACCCCTCTGCTGTTTGTTTAGCTGCTCAGCCTGAAGTGCCTCCGGGTTAAGGCGCTTTCTTGTTCGTCTCCTAATGATCTGCTCACCATTGTTCTGCTTAATGATGTTTAAAGGCCTGGGAGTCTGTATGGAACACACACATAATGAACAAAAGGAAAAAAAGAAAGACACATTAAACAAATCTATGAGACCACACATGCAAATTTATCTTTTCCTTTGTGAAGAGCTATATTATATTAGTTTTATGGGAATGACCCAATTTCAACCCAAATGCTGGTTCCTGGCCCCTCATGCTGAAAGTAAACTATGAATTGGTTTGTTTTATCAAACTAAGTCAACTGCCTTAGACATACTATACCTTTTTACTCTAAAAGGCATGAAGCATCCAAGCTGTCAAAGCATTTATTACCCCTTAGTCCTGAAAAATTGTGGGGCAGATGTACTGAAAGTGGGTGTTGAGAGTGAGATGGGACACGCACAGCCCTATGCACTACCATTATTCTATGCACTATGTCACCAGAACAGGAGTTTGCACAGATCACACTATGACAAGAACTGAGTAACACCTTGATACCAACCCCCCTCTGACATGAATAGAAAATGCAAGCAAATGCAGGTCTTGCTGACCACCGCTACTGTCACCTAGCAAAAGGGCTGTAAGTCCACTGTGGTGGTGAGTGGGATAATGGTGGGTGAAAAGGAACTAAGAAAGATGGGGAAGAAAATCCAGGAAAACTTTTCCTATGCACTAAAATGTCTACCTGGGACTTTGAGACCAACTCCCCCTCCTTCATCGCTACTGTATTTCTTTCTAAATGTTACTGATGCTGTGTTATGAAGTCATGAGGGAGAGAAGGCATCCCCCGAAGGTGGGGAAAAATGGTCTGTAAAGAAAAAAACATCACGGAAGAGTCAGAGGCAAGAGCCAAGTGAGGACTTCTGTTTCCTTTTGTCACTTCACCACATGAGAACTGAATATACTTTTGCATGAAGAAAAAAAAAAAAAAAAAAGTAGTACAAGGAAGGTCAACAGCCAGGCCTCTTTGGAAGGCCCCTCAACAGGAAGGCAATGGTATGTGAATGAAAGATGGTGCTGTAAGGTCAGTATGTGTTGCTCTACTGGGCGGATATTAAAACAACAAAAACTACCTAGAAGTCATTCAGTTTTGTGTGCTGGCAGTTGCCGTTTGTCTCATCCAAATGCACACATAAACCTATTCTGGTTGTAAGCCAGAAAAGTGCCCCAGACAGTATTCCACTTACATGTTCATCTGGAAAATTTATTTTTAACATTGTTTTAAAGTGCAGATCAAATTTTGGCGTATAGTCATTATCCAAAACAATATGTACCTCAAATATAACATAATTTATATGTATTCATAACTTTGAATTAATAGAAAAATATCTAGAGCTGGAAGAGCACTCACTCTATTAGTTGTAGAGATCTAGTTTCTCTTGACTTGCCATTTTAGTCCCCTCTTTCACCTATTTATTTTCCTGAGGTTGGCTTATTTTTAATGATTAACTACATTTTAGGCAGTGTAGCTACTTGTTAAGATTTTATTTTCTATTAAAATCCTGAATCAGAAGAAATATACACTTTGATTTAGAGTTTTAATAAGCAAATTTTAAACTTCACTGAAAACAGCACCTCAAGCAGATTAAATTTTAGGCAAAATCATGTTAAGATGAATTTAGAATATTTTCTATGTAAATTCTATGTGAATAAAGCTTATGGTTTGCAGAATTAATAGTCAATTAACATGCATAACCATATACTGTTTATGACAAGCTCAGTGTAATTTCCTCACCTTTTATGACAATGTTAGCACTGTCATACTGACATGCTGTGTGAGACCTTATAGTATTGTTGATGTTGCTCTCATTAAAATTTTATTTATATGCTACAGACATTTTTTATACGGCTTTCAGATAACCTTTCAATAGTTTGCAAATACTTTTGGTCTTACTCTTCATGCTACAGGTATGAAGTCTGACTGTAGAAGTAGTTAAAAGAAACATCTTCATACCAGTGACTAAGGACTCTCATGCATCTGTTTGTAGCTCTGGCTCTTCAAAGTTGTAGATTTGTCACGAGGACTTAAAGGTTGTAGGTCTAACTTAAAAATTCTTCAGCATATAAAGACTGCACTCATCCATCTAGTCTTTAGCTGATTAAAGCAGACCATTCAGTAGAGTAAAGCTACTCACATTTTCTTTATTCATAATAGTTAAGGTGCAGATAGAAATTCTATATTTAGTTGCAATGAAGGCAGACAGAAATATTTAAGCTCTTTTCTTGATTTTCAGTGGGACATTACATCTAGAAAATAGCGGAAACATTACCAGAACTTTACTTTTAAAATGCCTTATGTCAGATCCTTAACTATGTATTATATATAATGTATTGAGTATGATCACAAAATTCAACATTGTTCATTAAATTATTGTTATTAGACTTCCTAGATAGCGGGGGAAATTGAAATGACTTCTCCACTAAAAGATCAGGTATGTCTAATCCTAGAATATTATGCTCTAACTGCTCACTGAAGTAGTCCAAGGATGTGGCTAAGTAACCACTATGGAACAAAATGTAGCTTTCCATGACCAAGTTAGAGCTATTAAAAAATGAGGAACAGCATCACAGTAATAATTCAGTATTCTGGGAAGACAAGGGATATACCTGTCTCTGTTAGCAAATGTCAATATTGTGTACATGTTTGCAGTGAAATTATTTTTTTACACTAAAACTATTTTATTAATTGACCATTGGAGTATCATTAAACATTTCTTAGCACAGTTGTCTGCATTAGAGAAGAGAAATGTGAAAAGCCTGGCAAGTTTAATGTAAATGACCTCCAGACAGATTAAGTATTTTTGAAAACACATTGAAAAATTATTCAAGGTTATCATAGGAATGGAAATGTGACTCATAGCAGAAATCACTACCACGTTAACATTTGTCAGTTACTACCAACTACTAGATTTTCTTTCTCATGAAATACAAGTAAAAAAGGGGCCCTAGAGATAAGTGTATTATACACATTCTTGAATTAATGAGGACAGTGGTTCTAGTTAGTGATAATCCAGTCAAAAGGGAGCTATGAAATGTGCAAACCCACTATAGGTGAATTTTACTCAGCTGTGTAGCATAATACAATTTAACGGGGTGGGTCACAGAAAGAAACAGTTCTATTCCCTTGAATTTTTATAGTTTCAGACATGTACCTAAAGAACTGTGTCATCCTAAACTCCTTAATTACAAATACTACATGACAAATACTTACTGTATTTTTTTCATGAAGAGACAGGCAGACAGATAGAGGAAATATTCATCTTTCTGGTGTCAAGTCTAAAGAACATCACTTTGCGTGTCTCAAAGGGTGTCCCAAAGGAGAGATTTGTTTGGTTATTTCAGACTCCAATTTACAATGGAGTTGCTATTGTACCACAGCAGAGTGAAGGCTTAATTAAATTTTTTGCATTTGTTTGGTCAAAGTTCAATTGAAAATATTAATGTCAAGTGTGCACTGAATGACAGCTTATTGCCATGCTTGAACAGTGGAGCTAAAAATGTCAGCTTCTTGATTTGTATATGCACAAAATAAAGTTTGACATTGTACTGCTAATTATTTTTTGGAAGCACATTATTTTGTTCCTACTTGTTTGTAAGAATAATCTGAGCTATGTGATTTAATTCAGAACTGATTCTTGTAGCTTTTATCTATACAATAAGTGATGCTAATAATCATGGTAAGGTCAAACCCTACATTTTAGAAATGTGTATTACAGAAAAGGAAAATGGGAGCTGTGAATGAAGCTCTACGAATAACTAGACTCAAACATCAAATTCATGTTAAAAAGCCAAACTGTTAAAATCTTTGTAAATGCTCACCACAGATCAATTTCTTTAAATTAGATATTACATTTACAATTTTGACAGATCTCCAGGAAGAATATACTTTCACAGGGACCTGGCCAAGATGCTGGCCAGAGATGATGCATTAGTCCATTTTCTCCAGTTCAGATGCAACCTGACTGGCTCGCTTGTTCTGGAGCTTAAAAACAGCTACTGACCTCAGAATGGCAGCACATGGCAAACAGAGATAACTTTTCAGACTGGTGATGGTCTTTCTGCATTTGGAAACTGGAATATTCTTCTCTTTTACTAAGTAGTCTAGATCTTGAGTAAATAGGATTGTTATAAGGCCTGTACACAAGACCAAGGGTAAAATTCACAGAAACTACTAATTGATTTAGAAGCTTATGCCTCAAATTTAAAGAGAAATAGGCATAGGCACTTGGGAGTCCTAATGTATTTGAAATGCCATTTTATAAGTGGATTTGTTTTATTTCTGAAAATGGAATTTCTGAGAAGTAGTTTTAGAAGATACACACTGTCAGCCACAACACAGATTTCTTATTTGGGTTCTGAGCTTCAATTGTTATGTTGCCTTGGCAAACTCCCAAAGGCTGCCTCGGTTTCTATTTCTGAAAAATAGTAACACTTCTTAACTTCATGGGAATGTTGCAAAAAATAATTGAGTAAAATCTTGGTCACCTGTGTCTCCCATGTGCTTCTATTAAAGATACTGGGGATGACATTTAACTAGTGTCTTAAAATGTTCTGAGCACTTTGGCACTGATCCAAGCAAACACTTAAGTATGGCTTTCTTGGACCTGGACCAGAGCATTCAACATCTTTCAGGATCAAGTCGAGTGTCAATAATATGAAAAGCAATATAGACAGTCCATGATTATGACTTATTCCCTGCCTGATCCCGAGGGATGTTGAATCTTCTCACCACGTGATGAGTGCCATCAAGTGAGTAGCTTCCTCACTGAGTTATTTCTGAATCCTCCAGTAGACTATAAAAACTGTAGAAATATGAACAAAAAAACTCCACCACTCCGTATCTCCAGGAAATTTACTGTCTTGAATAAAGGAGGGAAAAGATATGAAAGAAAACAAAAAACACAGCAAGGGATACTTTTGATATAGATGTGATATCTAGGAGTCTTTTTCAATTATTATTATTATTATGAACATGAGGGCTCTTGAATTTAGAGAGCTTTCATCACAACATATTGTATGACTCTAAATGGAATTCCCAGAAAAGAAATAATTTTCCCCTTATTTTGTATCAAAATAATTAAATGCATCACTGGTGATCTCAAACACATCTACCCACAGCATCCCAGCCTGTTTCATAATGAATCACATCTGATCCCAAAGTGACCATACAGCAAAACCCCGTTAGAAAATTAACTGCAGGCCAGGGAGTGGTACTAATCACACAACCAGACAAGACCACAGCTGCCCAACTTAGCTGTATAACCCCTTTTTTTCTGAACAAACCAGTAAGTTCTTCCTACCGAGTGAAGCTTCTGGTAGAGGCCACACGCATTGCATACATATCCACCATTTGCATTCTTTCGCCAGAGAGAGGTCTTTGTGGTCAGGCAATTGGCACAAAAAACACCCGAGCCTCTACGTCTCTGAAATAGGGAAGAAGAAGAAAAAAAACACACACACACACAAAAAAAAAACAGGTCAGAGGTGAGTCACATGAGCTGCAGAGTTAGGACAAATCAACACAGGAGTTTTGTCTCTAGACTGGCAACAATGACAGTATAAAACCACACTGCCCATAATGAGGTCAGGTTCAATTGTGCTTAATAGGCACCACTGATTTTCATTATAATTAACCCTAGAGTGATGGATGAGGTGTGTGAAACACCAAAGCCTTTTTCAGAATAACAGCTTTAACTTTTTGAACTTCAGGTTTTGTGCATTTAATGATGGTTTCTAAACAGCAAATTCTGAAAAAACCCTCTGGAAGCTGACAGAGAACATTCTGTAAACTTTTCCTGGTTTGTTCACCACATTTCACAACAGATTATTTCTTTTTAGTTTGCTTGATTTTTAAGTGTGATTGGTAACAGGAATTCTGAAACACCACCATTTCAATTACTTACAGTTTGTATCTGTGTCATACTAATTCCTTTAACAGAGATTATACTTTGTTAATTAAATACATGATATTCAGTTCCAGTTTTTCCTACTTAGTACTAAAATCAGTATAAGCTACTATATATTTCCCACAGCCCACCATAAATGAGGAATAACCTCTGCCTAACAAATAAAAGTACAGTATTCTTAATGAGACCTCTTTTGAACTGAACCCCTGAAAGCACTGTCTCATCGATGGATAGATTTATTTATTTTGTTTTAGTCAGGCAAAGAAAGGCACAGTATAACTTTCCTAAATGCAAATTGATTCTTAACCAGACTGAGCTGTGCATTCATCAGCTTTCATAATGATCGAGGAATATTTAAAAGTAGACAAGTTTATGAGTATTGCTTGTTAAATTCTTTCTACAGAGTAACGATTTCATTAAACTTCTCATTTAAACAAAAGTCAGGCAATGTTTGTGGGCATAAATACTAATAAGGAGGAAATGGAATTCTTTTGCTGAAAAGAAAATCTGAATTTCAACTCTGTTCCCTTTTCGCAAAGGCAAAAAATCAATAAGAAACCTTTTGCATTTAAGATAAGAATGAGTGAGTACAGGGAAAAACAGCCCGAGTGAAAACTAATTTTATTATAAATTAAAAATTACTAACACTGTAAGTAAATATTTCAGGGTTTCATAAAATTTAAGTAATTTATTTAACTTTAGTCCATACTGTAGAAGACTGGTGCTCATGCCAAGAAAATACAATGGTTATAATTGTACTCTGATACATTTCAAATGGAAAGC
Organism: Ceryle rudis; assembly: GCA_033439905.1. Taxonomy (NCBI): domain Eukaryota; kingdom Metazoa; phylum Chordata; class Aves; order Coraciiformes; family Cerylidae; genus Ceryle; species Ceryle rudis. The sequence goes on from JAAGNO010012098.1 coordinate 14,795, forward strand.
TTTCTGCAGACATAATTTTGGCTTCTAGACTGGAACACTTTCTTGGCATTGAAAGGGCATTTGATTCATCGAGTGTTTCACAATGTATCACTAAAAAGACCTGGTGAGTAGCCAGTTCCCTATAGGGTAATTTTTCCATCCAGATGCAAGTGCTATCAGAGGCCCTCGTCAGCTAAACTAATTATGATCTTGCATTTGCTGATGCCTGCTCACTCTAACATTCGACATCCTCCATTAATCATCAATACAAGGAAAATGAATGAAACGTAAAGAAACGAGGGTTGGTAAGCTGCACAGTCATAAAAATCTGAAATGAGTGCAATAATTTAACAAGATTGGGGAAATGTTTTCAGTGAGCACAAAGTCAGGCTAACAATTGCCCTTTTAAACCAAGAACACAATTTCATTACTACAGCAGGTTATGCTACTTTAAAGTGATACAATAAAATCGAGACTGTCGTCAAGATAATCTCTCTCTCACCCCTTACATCATCCCCTACTTTGTCTCTTAAATCAGAAGCAGTAATATACTATGTTTTTCTCAATTTGGCTAAAGGGAGAACTAAATGGTAGTTGATGTCCTTCAGCAAACATCTAACTAGTTGTGTGTATGAGATGCAGCTCACTCTGGGAAAGTGTCCTTGCCTACGAGCACATGGAAGCTCCCAATTCTTTTTGTGGTTACATATCCTTGCACAACTTCACCTGGCTGCTGAAATATTTTCCTTAAGAGTACAATAAAAGCTTCACTAAACTAACCCCAATTTGGTACATTTGAAGGGTGAGAAGTTTCCACTGGAAACGACTGTATATGGCCAGGATTCAGATACAACTGCAGAACTGTTCCTTTCCATTTCTACTTGTCTGCCGGCCTATGTCTTCTTGGTGTGTTGTATTAACCAGTGTGGTTTTACCCAGAGTCAGTCTTTCCACTAGTTCATTTCTGTTTGTGTTCCTTGAGTTTGGGAAATACCCTCTACAAAGTCATGGAAGACTTTTAAAATATAGAGAGAGTAGTCCAGTTTATACACTGCATTTGCACACACCTGAATGGTGACAGAAAGTGGTGTAACACTGAAATCTTCATTGAATGCTATGGAAATAGCATAGTTTATAATTACAACACTGACAAAAGTAACTCAATTTTTCTTTTTTGAACAAAGATCTGATTCAAACTGGACATTAGATGCCTTGAATTAATATGATGTCTACAGCTGACAACAATCTACAAAATACCTCCTAGTAGCTCTATGTAACAAATACCTGCATCTGTGCTTTTTTAGTACTTACAAACTGTTTATCTGTTTAAAAAGTCAAAGTATTCCAGCTAAACATCCTTTCCTAAGTTTAATGCCAGGTGTGTAAATTCATCTTAGATGCTGTTCTGAGTGTTGCATCTTATCTTTCTTTACCTTCTCTTGCTTCTGCATTATTTAAGGATTTTACAGGATAATCAACAGTGATTATTCCCCTACCTAAGTATTCCAACGCAATTTACCTATATTAATAAATTAAGAATTAAATCACCTCTGGAAAAACTTAAATGCTGTTATTTTGTTGACCATTTTGGTTATGAAACATCTTTTTAAGGTCGGAGGACACAGCTTTAGAATGGATTTCCTGCAGTGAAACAGGACTGTAGCAGAACTGGACTACGTATTCCTGACTCCCAGATGCCACTAACCAGAGAACAGAACTGCCTGTCAAAATACACCTGAGAAATTTTAATGATGTCTGCAAGAAAAAAATGGAGGCTGTTTTTAAAAGCCTGCAGTGCCTGTAGTCGTCTTCTCTTAAACCAATACACTTTCTTAAAATAAAATTTAAAGAAAAAAATAAACAAAACCCTAGGCCTTTACTTCCCATATACGACATTTTGGAATACTTATTGGCCAATAGAAATTATCTCTTTTTTTTTTTTTTAATGCTAAATGTTAATTACTGATGATACTTCTGCATGAGTCTGTTTGGCTTTGGATACTCAGAGTTTGTACTAGTCAATAGCCATGGCCAGTCATGGACATGTAGTAGTCAATAATCACACTGCTGGTTTTCCAGGTCGTCTAGCAAAGGAATATGCACTTTAGCTCCAATCCAGTGAAGTCTGTGCAACAGCTATGGCCCACAGCCTCCATCAAACCCACCCATGTGCTCAAGTGCTCCGCTTAAGAATCACCCTAGCCAGCATTTGCAAGAAATATTTCACGGAACCTTTTGCTCTTTTTCAAATATGAACATCTACTTACAGCAGTTAATCTCTTAAAATGAGCCCAGAAAAGGTTAAGTTGACATAACTAGTCATGGGAGGGTTTTTACTACAGGTAAAAAGGTTTCAGTCTGCAATCAATGCCACTAGTGCTAGCTGGAGTTATCCATGAAAATTTCCTGAACATCCTTGGAAGAATAAGCCAAAAGGGTCTAAATAACTAAAATATGTATCTCTTAAGTCAAGCTTTAATCATCTGGAGCCTTAAAACCACATTAAAATCCCAAATCCTGAAGGGGACAGTGCAGTGAAAAGCCTGTCTCTATTTCCAGTCCAGTTCCTAGGTCTGGGTGTTTAATATCACAGTTGACTCAAATCACATCGGGCTGAAACTTGGCACATGTTTTTGTCAGCCCAGATGTAACTTTTTTTTTTTTTTTTTCCTTTTTGGTACTGAAGACTTTATTTAAATCAGTTCAGCTGTTTATAATTTGGAGATTGGCCAAAACTAGGGGATGAGGGGCAGAGCGGATTTCAGGTTTTTCAGATAACTTTCTAACAAATATACAATCATAGTTGCTTTGCTCTGGGGAAAAAACAGTATGCACGCATTTTAGTATTTTAGTAGCAGCAAAGCAACAAGTGGATTATTATTTTTATGTAGCTAAGTTATGAAAGTTTGTAATTATTCACTGAACATGTCCTGCAGATTTCTCTACTAACTGTTTTCCCTCAGTAAGAACCATGCTGAAAGCATGTAATTGCATAACAACCCTTGATGTGCACAGTATTTACTCACATTTTTTATGGTTTCATATCTTGACCGTTTCAAATTGAACAAGTCTGAAACTTGGTATACACATCGTCAAGCCTGAATGCCTAATTCCTTTTTAACTCCTTAAATGATTTTCACTACTTACCAATACCTCACTGAAACAAGGGTATTATTAGTAATGTTTTCTGCTAAGCAATATACCAACAAAGAATACCATAACAAGTAATTCACTGAAGGATCTTGACAGGATCAGCCCTTTCTTTTTCATAAATACTTAAACTTTCTAGATTTTAAGAAGATGACCCTACGGTTCACATGATTTAGAACTTCGTAACCACGTAGAAGCGTCACTACACTCCAAAGTTATACAAACTATATTTTAAAATGTACAAAACTTTCAGTTACTATTTCAATGGAACTTCACGTTGCAAAATATATATTGTAAAAGCACAGCCAGAAACACTGCTCAGGAACTGTGACTTTTTAGCTAGCTAGACTAAGCAACAGCTTAGTGCCAAATACATCCTGTTTTCAAAATTTCTGCCAGAAGATGCTTTTAGAAACTCAAATAGGCTCCACGAGCATCAGCCAAGCATTTTTCTTACATCACCCTCTTGGATTTGGACACAACAGAACTTGTCTTTTTGCTGATTACTTTCACTTTCCCATCACAAAACGATAATATGATGAAGCCTGAGTGGATTTTACCATCTCTTGCTTTCCCACCATGCAGAAACAGAGCATGTTGTAATCACAGCTCCAGAACACTAGGTGCAGAGAAAGCGTAACTGTTACCTATATGCTTGATCTGTTTCCAATGACAAAGACAGGGACTACAACTATCCATGTCTCACAGAAAAAAAAATCTGCTACCACACAGTTCAGAAATTATGCACTCATGGTTACATCGTGTATGTTACTTTTGCACTGCGTGAATATGTAGAAGTTTCTTGTTAACACCTGCTTTGTATTTCCAGGTATTCTCCTTATTATGAGGAGCTATTTAGTTCTCCTGAGTTTTGTTGAGGCTCAGATTAATTGAAGTTTAAAACCTGGGCAGCTGGCAGCACCTGGATGTTGGACTAAGAGTTACTTTCTTCTGTTTAGGATGGGAAAGGAATCTTTCAGCCCTCAATTCATTAGGCTTCAGGGGCACTCAGACCTTTCTGAATGTGTTTAATCAAAACTGCTTTGTCTCTCAACTATGAAAACAGCCACAACTATATAAAGTTTCACATTTTTAAAATTTTAGTTGTTTTTGCTGTAACTGTGTCTAAATTAAAAAGAAAGTCATTGGGTTTTTTTCACTTTATAACTTGGACAGTTTTCAGGAATAGACCAGGCACACCAGATTTTCGGCCCCAAAGCATAAGTTGTCAGAAAAAGCATAACACATAAAGCAGTGTTAAAGCAGAAGTTGTTTTCAACCTTAGCTATGAGTTAACAGATGCCTCTTGAAGTCAATTTAATGTGCCAAATCTAAACTCTTCATCTAAGACATTTTCAAGAACAATTACATTAAAGAGTTCTATTTAAAAGATGCCTAAGAAAGAGGTTAGAAAAGGCGAGGTTGGAAGAAAGTAAAAATTTTAACTTAGGAAAGTTAAATTTGCACATCTAATTCATATAAAGAGTTTAGTGGATCTTTTAATGCTCTATTGAGACATCATCCTTGTAGGATATATTCTGTACTACAAACTTTTAATGAGAGGAATTTGGGGTGGGTTACAGAGGGAAAAAGACCAGACAGTAAATTAAATATTACTGCTAGACACAGCCTTTCAGAATGTTATCCCTGATCCCTTAGGGAGAGTAAATGTTTTAATGTGCATGTAAACTACAATTATTATTTTTTATAACCAGCAAAAATACAGATGAGTATATTATGTCATAATATTTGTAGCATTTCCCTGTATTTTGTAAAGCTACCTTTAGAGACAGCAGAACTTCACTCGTCAAAAAAACCCCAAACTCCTCAAAACACAGGCAGTGAACTACAATTTCTTTCCATTTTACGACGCAAGAACAATTTAATGAGATACTAGTTTAGGATGTCATGGCTGCTGACAAAGTAAAACACTGGCTGATCAAAATTAATTATTACATTAAGAAAAATAGAAGTGACTAAATCACTTGCTGTTGAATTGCTTCATCTCCTTACCTTTATTTCCTACTCCAATATACAGCGGATCCAACCTCTGCCAATGCACTGGAAAGGAACTAGCTTCAGATACCCACTGTCAGCCAGAACCTGAGCTCCACAGGCAGGAATTTACCACCACTTTCACCATCCAGTAAGAACCACATTTAACTACAGGACCACATAAATAATCACAATACACTTTACAAAGGTTTACTAATTTTCATTCATTTGATGATTTATTGGTGAAAATTGTGTAGTTCACAGTGTTACCTCCTTGTTCATCTAAACAATGATGGAAGGTAATTTCACAGTTTCCCCCTCAAGATCTGCAGTGGCACAAATACGAAATGATAGAACTTTTTCTGCTGGTTACTATTCCTTGCCACAGTTAGTGGCAGCTGATTTTTAAACACTGTGTTAAAAATATGTGATCTTATGCTGGGCCATATACATATACACAAACTAAATAAATACACATAGACTTACCTGCGGTCTGAGGCATTTGTAATGAACACTGAGAAATGTTTTCTGCTGGAACTGTACGTTAATCTGGTTTGCAAAGAGCTAAATATTTACTTAATCATCCTACACAAAGTATAATTTTTCATAAAGTATTTTCATTCAACTGTCTTTTACTATATGAAACATATTTTTAAGGTATTATCATTCAACTCGCACAGACTTATCATCCTTAAATCTCTTCCAGAGCCTTAAACAGCAGCTACCCCACTATGGTATGATCTTGCTTCTAGTGTATTTTGCCACTGACTACCAGCAATACAACACAGACTTCCACGGAGGCAACCCAAAAAATTCATTTGAGAAGTTTTATTAAGACCATCAGTGTTAAAAAACCCCAAAGAAAACAGAACAAAACCAAAAAAACCCCAACCCAAACCAACCAACCAACCAACCAAAAAACAAACAAACAAAAAAACCCCACCCAAACAAACAAAACAAAACAAAACAAAAAAACCCCAACCTGGAAACCTGCATTTCCTGCATAATAATGATGTCATTTTGCAGCAACTGAAACCTATTCAAGGAACAGAAATTCTGCCTCCAATAACTCACTGAGTCAATTACACAGGAAAGTACTGTAATGGGCTGTCCCCCGTCAAACAGCTCACGTACTCGACTTCCTTCTCAATTACCAACTTGTCTGCATTGCCATCTGTAAAAACGAACGTATACCTTGTGCTGCCAGTTTCTGCTCTTGCACTTCCATTAGTGGAACTGGCTGCAGCTGCTCCAGAAGAAAGCCCTGATTGTCTTTGTTTTCCCCGTGTAGCACCATTTTCCTCCCTTCCTCCTGTACATCAGCTCAAGGTAACATATTATCGCTGCTGAGGTAGGCTTGTGAGTATTTAAACTACAGTCTGCCTAATTTCGTGTCCTGTTTTCTTTTCACAGTTAATCATCTAACACAATAAAAAGCTGCCAGCAGCATCTCTCAGCATCTTTACCAGGATTATAATTTTACTTGTCTTTTTTAGGTACTGCTGTAAAAATTGCTAAGATTTTTGGCTAAATGTCTTCCTACTTTTCTAAAGTAGCTTGACCACCCAGAAAATTTTAAAACAGTACTTAGAGGAAGCAACCACAAATAAGATTAATGAAAGGACAGAATACCACTCCCTACATAACAAAATGCTTAGGTACAATGCATTAGTGTGCATAAGCAGGACAGAGGGAGCCTGGCATGGGAACTGCGATCCACCTTTTTCCACATTGCTGAAACAGATTTCTACAGCAGCTCCGATGTTGTATGGCTGCCTGAAAACTCAGTGCTCATACACATAGATTATTCCTAAACATCGTGCCCTTCCAAACAAGTTTGACTGGTGTTAGAGAATAAATCTAAGTCACTATGAGTCTCTTGCATTTTTTAAAATTAGAAACACAGCATAAAAAGTATAAAAGGTTGAAAATTAGACTGCTCTTCTTCTGATCAATGACTGGGTAAAAGTAGTACCCTCTGAACTAAGCACACTGAAAGAGACATCAAGAAAGCTGGAAATGCTTCTGACTCTTTCATTTCTTGGCACAAGGCAAAAATATCCAGGCCTTGCTGTCTCAAACGAGGAATCTAAATCAACAGTTAGACTTTGCTAAAAACAGACTTCCTTTCTGAGATAAAGAACCAGTTATAAAGGTGCCTAAACACAGAATTAGGTGTTTAAGATTAGGCATCAATACCAGAGGATTTATGTTCAAGAAGGCACCCCATGCATCCCTTCTTTCATGAAGTAATCTCACTCGTCAAATGAACAGACAAAAATGGAGCAAAGATACATCCATATTTCCTTAAACACCCCTAACTTTGACATGGTAGAAGAAACAGACTGCTTTTGCAGATCTCAGCTAAGAGCCAAGACATAACTCTACATGTGATAGTAATTGAGGGTCCCAATCCCGCAAGTGCTCTGCTGCAAGCGTGAGCACAAAGCTGCTGGACTTCTCAGCTTCTGGCATCTGTTCCCACTTCCACAGAAATCAGATGGGCAAAATTAAGTTTTGAGGGAAAAAAAAATCACAGACATTTAAAAAACATTCCCTGACCTTATTAAAGTCCACGTGATCTCTATTTATACAGAAAATGGCTCAGAAAGCCAGCAGCTGAGAGGAGGAACTCTCATTTGTAGATTTTGGCTGAGGGCTGCCAAAATCAGCAGGGGAAAGGCTTCTCAGGGGTAAAAATTTCGAAACCCATTAAGTGTCTTAGAAGTTTCAGTCCCACTGACTTCTGATCACCTACATCCTCCCAAATTTTCACCCCAGATCTGGAAACTACAAAGAAAGAATGATTCCTAATGCAAAGTTATAAAATGTGAATCTAAAGTTTTCATAGAAGCCTTCAGGACTCAGAGAGGAAATGTCAATTAGGTGTCTACTTCTTGGTGAAAACCAATGAGGTAACATTTACCTGTTACTTGTACTTTAAAAAATTCCCCTTAGGACCATTAATTTCAATTAAAGAGAACAATATAACACAGAAACGTTTCATGTGAGCAACTGTAGCTTATACACTTGTTCAGGAACTGAAGTAACTATAATTTCAGTCTCACACAGTCCCTGTGTGAAAGGTGTTATTAGGGTGGGATCTGAAGTAGACTATGTCCACCTTTTATTTTCAATACACTTAGGACTGCAGATCTTGTTACGTGCTGTTGCTAGAATGGCTTCTATTTAGAAAAATCAACCTTTGCCAACCCATACCGCACAATTACCATAGTTATTTCCTATTGTGAGCTTAGGGAGAAACTGTGGTATCCCAGATACCACGGTGTGGTAAATATTGAAAAGTAGTGGCCTTTTTATAATGGACATTTTCATCCAATCCATTCCGAACACTTCCAGATAGCAAGACAATAAGGCAGAGTCTATGTCTAAGTGGTTGGTTCTAACATAGTAGTCTTAATCTGTTCTGTGATCTCACTTTCAGCAAAAACATATGATGGCTTCATTTTTTGGAAGTAAGAATGGACTAGAGCTGTGATAAACTCTAACACCCACCTAGAGAGGCATTGCCTGAGAAAGAAAAGGGGTAAAAAAAAAAAAACAACCCAGAAAAAAACCCCCATCTTTGTATTTTTTAAAACTAATGCATCTAAAAGTGCCAAGAGCCTCTCAGGCTGCATTAGGCAAAGCATTGCCAGCATGTTGAGGGAGGTGATCCTTGCCTCTGCTTAGCCCTGGTCAGGCCACACCTGAAGTGCTGTGTCCAGTGCTGGGCTCCTCAGTGCAACAAAACATGGATGTACTGGAAGGAGTCCAGTGAAGGTCCACAAAGATGAGTAAGGGACCGGATCCTCTGTCATACAAGGAGAGGCTGAGAGCTGGGTCTGTACAGCCTGGAGAAGAGAAGGGATCTTATCGTTATGTACCTGATGGGGGAAGGAAAGAAGCCGGAATCAGGCTCTTCGCTGTGGTGCCAGTGAGATGACAAGAGGCAAAGGCACAAACTGAAATACAGGAAATACCATGTGAACATAAAGGAAAAGTTTTTTTACTGTGAGAGTGACTGAATAAAGGAACAGGTTGACCAGAGAGGCTGTGGACTGTCCATCCTTGGATATACTCAAAACCTGAGCACCCTGATTAGGTTGACCTTGCTCTTTGCAGAGGGGTTGGACTAGATGATCTCCTGAACTGCCCTCCAGCCTTGAGGATTCTGTGATCTTTTTTTTTTCAGTGAGAGGCTATAGATTGCTTGCCACTTTTTGTTATAACAATTTCTATCCATTTTAGCCTTAATTCTTATTCATTTGCCTAGAAAAATAATTTCATGGCTATAACTCTATTAATTAAAATAGATCAACATCCAGAGTGAATGTCACAGACTGCAGTCTGTAAAACTGTATGGCTACTAAAAATAGAGACACCTACCTTTAACTTTAACCATAGAAAAAATCAGAATGTTTACAAGGAACTGAGTGAAGTATCTAACATAGGTTTTACAAAACTTATTCTCTGCTGTTTCCTATCAACTTCCTAATGCCTACTTGTAAATGAGACTCAGTATAGGGTCTTGTATAGCTTTCCTTAAAAATACCATTAAGATGAGAAGGACAAGAGAACAACTGTTCTACATTTTGGAGACATTTCTCCTTAAATAGTGTTTATGTACTGCAAGCATCCCTTCCATAAACAAACCAGGTCTTTGGAACAAGTGAACACAATCTCTGAAGAATCTTTACCAGCTTCTATTTCTGGTACATGATGCACTGAGAATTTTAGGCCAACATGGGCATATGGTCTCCTAGTTTGATAGGAAACATTTAATGGAATTCAAGACAGCCACAGCATTATGACTGAAGACCTTAAAATCTGTAATATAACATAAGGTTAAAAAAAAGAAAAACAGAAAAACAAGTTTTTCCTAATACAGTACTAGAGGCAGTAGGCGCATGTAAAAGCACAAGAAAACAGGAAAGTAACTGGTGTGCACAAAGGAATACTCTGAATCCCTTATTAATCAAGCTTAACCTCATTAACTAAACTGTCTTAACCTCTTTTTTTTTTTTTTTTTAGAAGAGTCACCCAGTAGGGAAATTAATTAAAAAAAACCAACCCACAACTAAAAACCAACAAACCAATTATTTATCTTAATAATATTCGTATAGGATTTGGGGTTCTTCTGCCTCTACAGCCCTGGAAACTGGTATGCCCTCTGTTCTTTTTATACTCATTCACATCTGCACAGAGAGAATACTGTAACTGCACAGCAGTGCTTCCAGCATCCCTGCACTAAATGTTATCTTACCTTTAAGAAACTGTTTAAATTGCTGAAGACACCAGCGTCAAAATCTGCATTGTCAGAATCACTCCTACAGATTGTATTTCAGCGAAGGAATTGTTTCTAATGCAAGTGGCAGGGTGATCTTACTGCTAGGGGCAGTCATTCTCTTAAATGGCATAAGCCTGAGAAGAGCAGTTTGAGAGAAACACTTAACTTAGCAGGGTTTTCCATCATGAGTTCTGCATACTGAGGAAGAAATGTACCCACCCTGTCACATACTCAGGCTTTAGTTCAGAGCACTGTGAAGGACTGGAAAAAGGCACTCAAGAAATCAAGCACCAGGCTGGAAAGAGAGGTACAGTGAAACTGTCCTGCAAACCCACAGCTAACTTATTTTTCAAATCCTTTGGAGGCCTCTTAAATGAAGCTGACCGTGCAGGAATGCCTTGTAAAACAAGCGCTCCGCTTCCTTTCTAAAGTGGTGACAGTGAAACAGCTCCACAGCCTTGCTTGCAGGCATCCGTGTTGTAACTGGAGAGGCAAAGACCACTGGGTTGCCTGAATGTGTACATGTGTTTGTACAGAGACATGAGATGGACTCCAAGAGGAATTGTTTGGTCCCATTCTACTGATCAATTTATCAGACTTTGCTACTTAGGCAAAAAATGTCAGAAAAGAGTTTCCTTTTTACCTTCCACCTGCAAGTATCACAATTCATCTGATTTTGAAACCAGCCTCCAGAAGGCCTACATACACAATTCCGAAATAAAAAGAAACCTTTTAAGTTTAGACATGCTTCACAAAATCATAGGTGCTTCTTGTGAACAGGCTATATTCAAAGCCGTTTCTGTCTTACCGATGGAACAAAAACTCTGACGTTCTTAAGAATTCACTTCTCAGTTTAATTCAGGTTTTCCTTAACAGCGAATGTCAAATTGTTTTCACTCCCTTTCTTTATCTTTATCACCTGCTGGAATCTTTAGAAGTGAGAAGGAAAAAAGACATACACCAAAAAGGAGCACATTTATAATGACATGCCTTTTCTCTAGAGAAAAAAAAAAAAAATAACCTTCCATTTCACCAGCATCTCTGCCAAAAGCCCTCTTTCAGGAACTGAAAAGAAGGGCCTTTATTTCCTACATATATTTTATAGGAAACATTTTTTGGTTCTGTGTCATGGACTAGGATTTCACACCTTAGTGGCTAGTCATATGGAAATAGACATGGCTGTGGAAACTTCATGGCCGTGAAACCCTGATAGTAAAATCAGCAGGAAGATGAGGAAGGTGTGGGGAACACTGAATGATTCATACGGTAACAACCTCTGGACTCTTTGAGGAGATTTTGGGATGGCTGCCAATGCTACCTGTCTATGACCAGCATTCTGGACACTCTAAAAGCAGGCTTTAAATCTGGGCATGATACAAAGGGAGTATTGGTCTTTTGAATAATGCCCACATATGTAAGTGGATGTGACATGTATGGATTTTTATAAGGAAAGATCTTTCCAAAATCAGGTTGCAATTACCAATGAGTTATACCTCCCAGAAAAAAATCCTAAAATATAATAATGGGCCCTGTTTCCTTTATTAATAGCAATCTGAGTTAATGAGGAAACAACTTCCAGAAGTTACCGTAGTGCAATGTAAAGCTAAGCATCTTAGCTACGACATTCAATAAATTGGTGTTTTGCAACTAACTCTTCCTTTGCCAAATCAAAGAACAAATCCTCTCCTATTTCACACCCAACGTAATTCTACCTACTGCATAAAATACAAGGATAGCAGAAGATGGCAGAAAACCTACAGAGTTAGCACTCATTTGATGCTAGTCTGGATTAGACATAGAAGAAAAAAAAAAAAAAAAAAGATAAAAGACCTGACTGCAACGAGCTTAGCTTTCACTATGGGAAGGGTAATTCTTGGCTGATTTTACCATGGCCTTGCCATCTACGGTGGAGCCCTGGCATATGTGTGGCACTACCAGGGCAGACATGATAGATTTTTCTTCAAGATGGCCTCTCTATTAGTGCATTTCAGGAATGACAGCCCTATCACATACTGCATGCACAGACGGGCTGTGATTTCTACTACATTTCAGTGATTAATAGCCTCATAATGGGATACAAGCTTCCTACAGAATGTTGTAATCTCCCTACAAATTTGGCCTTGTCTGCTATTTATTGGAAGGTTGTAGGAGCAATGAAAGACCAGCATTGCTGAAAGCACTGGGTTCAGTCCCAGGTACAGAGGCAAAGGTGCACAAGGCAGCTGGGCAGTGCTGAGAGCGGCCAGGATGGGCTGTAACAGTCAGCTGCAGTCACTAGAGGGTACTGCGAGGGCACCTAAAGGGTGCTGGCTTCTGTGGTAGGGGGCAAAGGAAAAAATTGGGCAAGTCTACCATAGGCAATATCACTTGACAGTTGCAACGAGCTATTTTGAAGACAGATCTGCCTTAAAAATGTCTAATCGAAGTCCTAATTTTGAAGCGTTCCTGCGGGATGTAGTTGCACACGCACACATGCCACCAATAAGTAAAGCAACTCATGCCTTTATGGTTCATTTTTATACCCTGGGCTGCCTGCAGATCATGAATCACACAGTCCCTTCCTACCCAAAAGGCGAAACAGCTACAGAGAGAAGAGTGAGAATGAAATTCCTATGGTTTTAACAACGGTTACTCATAAAAGTCAAGATGTGGATCCCCTTGTTTATGCACAGCGACACATAAGATTACAGGGCTATCTAAGCAGTAAGGTAGCAAAGAGAAAGAATCTCAGCATGTGACTATGAAAGACATCACTATGTTTATTAGTGAAGCAACAGAAAAAATTAGCAACCTTCTAGTGCGAGTATCTTAGACACTACTCCTCCTGAGTTTATGCATTAAACACTACTATTCTGTACAGAGTAAATAAATGACAGGAAACCTACTGTGCATACTTCAGTATTCTGGCATTTTTAAAACACACAACCCTTTTCATGCATGAATATCCCTTAATGTGTCTGCCGGAGTTTCTGTGCTTTGCACGGAGTAGCAACAAGCGATGCTGGATGACACGTTATGCTCTTAAATTCTACCATATTTCAGTATTAACTCTGATCAACCAGTGCATTCCTCACTTTATTGCCCATTTTTCTTTTTCCATTTCTTCCATCAACCAACCAGTTAATAAGAAAATAGGAAGAAAATGTGTATGCAATGGATAGCACAGCATTCCAGTGAGACACAGAAGTGGACAAATAATACAATAATTGGGAATATCAAGCAAAAACGTTAACAATAACTAGGTTTACTTTTCACTCTACTTAATTATAAAAATTTAAAATAAGAAGTTTCTGTATTTTAGTCTCAGCCAATTTTGGGCCACACTGAATGTTAAATAAACTATTATTTAATCAAATACAGGCATATTAGTCTCACTCCTGCTGACAACTTCAATTAGAATATTTTTGCTTCATACCAAAAAAAAAAAAAAAAAAAGCTCATGATCTTTAAACTACTATGGCTTCTGCACAACATCTGGTTACAATTTTTTATATATTCAACCATCAAACTTCTATCTCCGCAAAACAGTTTACTCAAGATTTGTTTTAATTATCCTGCATTGCAAACTTCATATGGCTTTGAAAAGGGGGTGAAAGGATCGTTCACGATGCAGACAGATGCAAACTGAAAAGGACCGTACATTGAAAGATGCTTTTGAAAAAATTTTAAAATAGAAAAAATCCTTTCAATCATTGCCAGGAAACAAGTGCTACTTTAACTGTTTCATTACACAATACCTCTTGGTTTCTTCATTAACAATTTTATGTGGGTTTTTTTGGTTGGATTCTAGGATTAAGGCAATCTTTATTAGCACTTCCACTGGAGACATACAAGTTGCACATAGATCTTTTCTCTTTTTCTCACCAATGTCACAGTGGGAACACTCTATTTTTAAAAGTGCTAGTTTAAAACAGAAAACATAGCAAAGAAAGCATTTGAATGTGTTAAAGTAGAAATAAAAATGAATTTTATAGCAGCACAGAAAAGCCTTGTTCATACAAAAAAAAATGTACTGCATTTTAAGCGTGGGAGAAATCTAATATATTTTCATAAGCTTATTCACCTGTGTAAAGTTAAGCACATCCATAAGCTTTTGCAAGATTGGACCTAAGACAAAAATTAAGAAAATGCCTGGGGTTCTGGTTTTATTAAATCTTAGCCTCGGTCAGCCAGAGGGACATAACTATACTTTTGTGAAACAAGTCTTGGGGTGCTACACCAAATCAATGAATCATCACTACGGATAGAAACTTTATGTCTTGACATGGTGGAATCATTGTAACTTTGGAAGATATGAAACTTTTCATTTATCTATGTTACATATATGGATTAGTGGTATAACATTATGAGAAGTTTTTATTTTATGAGGTAACTGCTTTGAAATCCAGTAAATGAAACTCCTTTTTCCTGTTTTTCAGTAAGTTAGTCCCCATCATTCCAAGGTAGGATATTCAAGGAAACTTCAGGGTTTTTTCTGGAGGTTTATCCTGATGGAAAGTGTGGATTAACTTAAGACATGGAATGTCATCTTTTAAGATTTTTTTTTTCTTTAAAGATACTCCAAAGAAGCCAGCAGAAGACATAGTTACAAAAACACAACTGACAACCATGGTCACCTTCAAAACAGTTGAACTTCACTGGCTGCAACTGCCAGACAGAAACTCTCTTGACTTTGGGACTGTAGCAAGAGGTGAAGCTTTTTATTTTAAAAAATATTTTTAATTATGTATTAAAGAGGGCCTGAAGAGATTCTTTTATTTTGGTTCTGTCAGATATGCTGCTATTAAACCCATGATGCAGTCCTGTCTCTGAATTGGTGACCACCAGCCACTAATGGGTCAACATATATGAAAAAAAACACCAACACTTTTCAGTCCATGGCCAACCATACCAAAATGAGTCTAACCCCTGGAGCCTACCTAATTAGTCAGGAGGACCTCTGAGCAGTCTGTCTCACTAAACTCTGGGCACTGCCTCCACTGGGACTGCAGAACTGCTGAAACAGTTCCCTCTGTTATAGTAATATTTGACGCTTTGCATGCAACCAGAAACAGAAGAATGTGGAATAATGCAAAACTCTTAACAACAAGTAAATTGCTGATAAAAAGTCACTGTGCTTGCTTGTCACAGAGGATGATGATGGAGATAAAGCTTTCTTTTATCTGAACCAACCTTTCATCCTCAGGTTCAAAATCTCATGGTTACACCAAAGATGTGACTGCTCCCCCTGGGTTACAGTTACCATCTCAGCATATCAGCAAAAAGGACTTGCTGGGTTCATGATGATTAAAGTAAGGAAATAAGAATTGTCACTGTCCTCACTGACACAGCCTGTGAACAAAGGGCTTCAGTATTCATTGTCATCTTTTATTTCAGGTGTGATGTGCACGAATGGAACTCAGAACAAAAGGAAGCCGTCGGTGAAGGCTTTTGCTTGTGCACCCCCCCCCCCCCAACAATCCCAAGGTACATTTTTAGTGTGGTGGGAATTCAGACACACAATTTTGATTAATGCTAATGCAAGTCTTGTGGCCAAATCCCTCTACACTAGTTTGAGAGTTTATTCTAAAATTGGAATATAATTAAGATTGCAACACAAACTAAATAAGGTAAGGAAATGACACTTCATTAGTAACCTATTCATTATGAGTACTACAGGTAACCTGTTACAACATTGTGGTAATATAATAAAATGTTTTAAGTGTTTATGTAGCACCACTGTCAACTGGTTAGGAAAACACAGTAAAGACATCCAGACATACTAATAAAAAAAAGAAGAAAAAGGTTAGTTTCTGCAACTAGATGCATTACTTCTTTAGATTATTTAGTTGTGCTCTTGGATGGTAACATTTTGAGTCCTCTTCCCTGTGGCACCTGGAGACCAGCATATTTGTTCTGTTTGTAAATTTATGCTAAAAAGCAGTTATGCATACATAATACAGCAGACTGTAAACAGAGGAGAAGAAGAGCTGAAAGAAGCAGGAATGTATACGAGGAGATTCTCTTTAATCAAGCTTATAGCTAATAGATAAATGATCTAAAGATTGTTTTCAGTTTTCCCTCTTACACAAAGCTATATTCCAAACCCTTATAATCGTGAATACTAAACATGAACTCTACAGTGAGGAAGGGTATCATGCAAGGGAAGAAGTCCTGTGTCCCTGGCACTGCTTCTGCTGATGACTGAAAGTGGCATTTCTGTGGTCATTCCCTTATTCTTGTTCTGCAGAAAACTTCCAAGCAGGTTTTCATTGGCTTTTTAAAAATAATTATTATTCCTGTGGTCTGCGAGCTAAGATTTTTCATCTTCTCCTCCTTCACATGACACCTGATGGAAAGAAGACTTCTCTAAACAATCTCTTGGAGACAACTGTAGCCTTTTTACTAAGGATCAGTAGAAACTATCTAAGAAGCTAATGGCTGTGGATTATAATACACTATTACAAACCACTTTTACCATCTTTAAAGTGTAAAAAGGGATGGAGTTTTTTGTGTGTACATGTGTGAGTGGAGAAAGGAGAGAAAAGACAGGAAGAAGGTACTGATAGCAGTGATAGTCTGCTGTGCTTTACAGAAGAAGGAGATCTTAGAATAGCTAGTGAGCAATGGGTCTGAGATTGAGCAGCCATCCATACCATCACTAAAAGCAAAGGAGATTAAAGACACAAAATACAATTTGGTCCTTCATGTAATATTTAGGATTATTATTAGGATTAGACTTCAAGTATTTTGTGTGGGCATCCCAGACATGTGTAATGTTACTGCTAGCAGCAAATGAAAAGCTTTTAACTTACGTACTATAAAACAAAACCTGAGAAAAAGATCTGGTGCTTAATGGAAAAATATATGGACAGTAAGTGTTGATCTTTACTTCACATCTATTCACTATGCTCCTTGCCATACTTCTAGCAAGTTCAGAAGAGAGGACTAGACACTACTAAGATAAATTCAACTTGCAGTCTGTAATCTGACTTCGTAACCATATTTGATAGACTCAAAATGTGCAAGCACAATGATCTAAATTAATAAGTAGTTTTTAATAAAAATGTCATTGAGTCTGTCTTATATAGCTATGTTTTTCTTGAACATTATAGTCTCTTCAAAAGTGGAGTAGAGATATGCTGTCTTTTGACATAGTACAAGAAGCAGGAGTGTGCAGAGAGCTCAGAGGATGTCATTTTTTCCCTCTAACATAAGATGTGTGAAGTTACTATGGCTCTTCAAAACAGCCTAGTAATTGAGTCTCGTTATGGTCTTATTAATGTGCAAGTTTCATTTATCACCTTCTTTCTTTGTGGATTATATGCATTGATTCATCAAGACTTGTGACACCTGGTTTTCATTTGCTCTCTTCAGTGCTTCTTTTTTAATCAGTTTGTACTAGATTGGTGTAAGAAACAGTCTGAAAGTAAATTGCACTAGCTTCCTGAAAACAGAAATGAGAAATGTTCAGCTTTTTAAAACTTACAATTAAATGCCTTTCACTTTCTTTTCATGCTCTTTGCATGCTTTTCTTTCAAGTTTGGTTATTAATATGTTTGCTGCAGCTACTCATAACATAAAAGGAGCAAAGAAAACAATGTACACTTAACAGGGGAGATGTAGGTGTCTAGTAAGTTCATTATTACAAAAAATAATTGATTTTAATTCATGTAAATGTGACAAGAATAACACAGGCAAGGTTTCTTCTTGCTGAACTACAAGATCCTTGTTAAGTTGTACAGTTTAATAATGAGATGTTCTCATAAATTTCCCTCTGCCTTCCTTCTTTGCTTTTCTAAAATATGTATCACTTCAAATATTTCCATTCAGTGTGTCACGGGTAAATGCCAAAAGTAGAGAAAGAGAGATCTGATAAAGATAAAGCATGACAAAAGTTTCACGGATAATTGCCTTCACATATCCAGTTCAGATCTCATCTCTCCTAATTAGCCTCATTACCATACCTTAAGACAGACCAGCAGTCACTCAAACTCCCTGTTTTTTCTGTCAAAACCATTGCTGACAGGCAAATGGACAACACATGCACTGAGTGAGTCTATTCTAGACTATTCTTTTACAAGACTAGCCTCCAGCAGAAAACACAAAACAATAGGTCTTCTATAAATGTATAATGAAAGTATACATACAGTGTGTGAATACTCAATAAATTATTGTTCTATTCATTGCTCTGCCATCACTTAAAATGAGGACAATAAAAAAAGAAAAATCATTCTCATACACTATCTTTCCCCAGAATATCAAAGAGATCAAAACAAATACAGTATTTCACTATGACTGATACAGGCTTTTAGAACAGCCTCACTACAGTCACTGGAAAAAAAAATCACTTGAGTACTCTAAAGTTTGAATACATTGGTGCAATACTGCTGTCAGCCCAGCCATGCTATCTCAGGAAGCTTTTTGTTTTTATAAACCATGTTCAAATGAAAAAGCTTCATCCCATTGCTCATATTCGTTTAAAATTAACTCATAAAATGTATCCACAGGGCACTAGAAATATTTTAATATTAAACTCCACTGGCTATCAAAACATTAAACTGTATAACGGGAAGGTATTGAAACACCTCACAATGTCCATTACTTTTTCATTGTTGTTTTAGTCACACATTACATTATGTATAGAGTTCAGATATACGGTACTTTGTTTTCATTTTCTCTATTTCTCTATAAATTTCATTCTGTCTAACATCTAACAATTTGGATATGTTTTTCTATTATAACCTCCTGTTAAAGGTACAAATTTTTATGACAAATTTGTCATATTTTCATGTTCACAGTACCACTAATAAAATAAAAAATACCATTTCATAATTTTCATAACAGAAATTGAACACTCACAATCTCACTTAATTTAAGACCTGGACATTACACAGTTACTGGTCTCTTTCCTCCCCAGCTCCTTAGACACAATCTTTCTTGTGATTTTATTTTTCTTTTGTACAGTGTACTTTGTGATACAATCTCTATGGCAAAAAAAAAAAAAAAAATATATATATATAAAAAAAGA
>JAAGNO010012098.1:39318-62418 GCA_033439905.1 Ceryle rudis
ATTGCTATATATAAATAATCAAAGTGTATTCAAATGCCTCTGCATACTCTTGAAGTTGCTCTGGTTTAATCTTCAAATTGGGTAGTACCAATAATACTGCATATTGTTTGGGTATTAATTTTCATGTCTTTTAAATGCTTATTCTTAATCTGAAAACTTGTACATTTTGGATAATATAACTGTCCTGTGGAAATACATCTCTTACCTCAGAGATGCTGAACTTTCATCACATTTTCTTCTTCTTGTCTAGCATCCACAACTTCAAGTGACCAGTTATTCACTAAGCCCAATTATATTTGTCTATAGCCCCTACTCAAACAGTGAGCACAACTCTGGTAGCTGTGATCATTTAGTAGTAATTCATCTTTTGCAGGTTATTGTTTTAGTGCTGCCAGTTGTCATGATTACTGTTAGGTTCATTCGAGGATATAATGAGTGGATTTTTGGACATGAAGGAATGCACTGAGACTACAGAACACTGTTTTTTATCAACTATTTATTACTTTACAGAATAAATACTGTACAAGTTTGTTAGTTTAATAGTCTACCAATGCCATCTTCAAATGCCCTGCCAGCTGAATACTGGATGTGTTTTGAACAATATGTTTAGCAGATGTACACTAGAATTTGAATGTCACTAACTTACTCCTATGTTTCCACAAATAAGCATAAAGAAAATACTGAAAATTTCAGGAAATTAGATTATAATGATACTAAATACAATTGTGTTGTTGAACGATAAGGTGAATCCACAACCAATCCTGTCTCTGGAAATAGGCTGTCACAGCAGCAGAATGGTGCCTCGTTTGAGGTTTTACTTTCCTTTCTTGCTAATAAAATTTCCCCACTGGTAAGACCTGTGTGCCAGTGTTCATAGGACTCATAACCTTTTACTATGTCGTTCCAGTAGATGTTGCAGAAAGATATACACATTAGATTAGATGGCCTACTTTCCAAAACTATGAAATCTTGAACCATGAAAAGCTGCAGGAGACAGACTGAATGCTTGAATAAAGTACCAAGATCTCCTTCAAAAGACACATTTAATTGATAGTTGGAGGCTCTCAAGTTAACACACTGAGGATTATAAAACAATTGACTAGAGGAGACCAGGAAAAGCAGAGTGAACTCCTCGTATGGAAAGAAAGGTTATCCTTCTATTTTCAGTATCTGTGATTATAATGTTGGTGAATTTATAGCAGGCCATTTGAGATGGATAATTCTCAACAATATCATTTTGCCTTTATTTTGCCTGTCACTTTGAGGGAAAGTTATTACAGGGTTGTAGCCAGCTCAGATGTTTATTTCTTTCCTTTGAGAGGTAAGGAGAAAAAGCATAAAGAACAAAACTGTGAAGAGAAAAAGAGAAACATGTTGGCATCCTCATTGACTTCCTGGTAAGACTGATTCAGCAGCAGCCAACAGCAACATCACTCTCCAGGACTGCAGGAGTGCCCTGCCTTTCTTTGCTTTACAACATGTAGATGCTCAAATGTTGCACCAAAGATCATATGAACAACTACCCAAACATATACCCACTGTCAATTTACACAGCTGGAACATAAATGCCAACACCCACTCTGTTAGTCTGGCAGCCAGAAAAATGTCCTGCTTAAACCTGTGCTCACCACTCTTTCCAGAGTCCCTACCAACTCCCTACCTTTTTCATTATCACTGATGGATATGATTCTGTAATTAATTTTAAAACAGCTAAGCAGCTGTGTATTGCAGAAGGCGCTTTACAGAAACTGCTGAATTACAAAAACCTTTTCCAGTTCATATATTGCATGTAGGTAAAATGCAAAAGCAGCACAGGAGTGCTGGGATGGTCCAACATGTTGGGACTGCTGTCTTCCATGGATAGCATCTGGAGTCTACAGGCAGTTTAGGATTGTTTTCCAGACACAGACACTGGTATTTCTGACCAGCGGTGTTAGCAATAAACTATATGAAATATAACAGCAGATAGGTCAGATTTCTGTTATTCCCAGGCTTAGGTAATGTGGAAAGACACTTCATTCCATGGGAGCAAATCAGAGCAATATTTGGTGTTCGCTATTTACAAGTAAAGAAATGATAGGGTTTCCCAGCAAGAAAGATTAAAATCTCTGTCTGAAACTGGTATGAAAATGGATTCAGCTAACTTTCCCAACAAGATGGGGATGGTTAAACCATCCAAGGAACTTGGAAGATTATCATCTGACTTCGACCTCAACCTTTCAGCACAAACTCAAAAGAAAATCAAGAGAGGCACCAAGAAACAATTGCTTTCATCACCTGAATCCCATTCTTTTTGATCCATATGCTCTGTGGTTTTCATTGCCTGAAAACACCCGTTATGAAAGATCTACAAGGAGACATAGACAATTGTAATGTTATTGTTCTTCTAAATGTTAGCCTCAGAATAAGAAGAAAAGTGGTGCCAGAGACAAAGAGAAATGGTATCACCTATTGCTTTGCATGTCAAAGGCCCAGAAAAATAATTGTATAACATTCTCTAATTAAAGAAGCCGTTAAAAATAAAATAGGTAAGTAAGCCAGTATAAAATAAATGCTGGACAGTGGAATCTGAATATATTAGGTGACAGAAGTAATTATTTTGCCCTATGTATCTTGTATAAAACAAGTATTTAAATAGTTCTCAAATGCAAAAAAAATATTGCTTACATTAATGCAATTACAACAGGTTATATTACTTGATAAACGTAATTGTTTTGTACAACAGATTATCAAATAACCTATTAAAGATGTATAAAGAGAGAAGACATCCGGAAAATAAAAAATATTGACAAACACTTCAGACAGTTTGCTGTTTTCAGGTGTCAATTAAAAATGAATGCAATCAAAATCCACTATTCAATTCCAAGTCTTTTGAAAACTGCCATTTCAATGTGAAAAGAATAAATGCTGTTGCCCTTACATCAATGCCTCTGCACAAAATTTTCCCACTATTATCTTGAAGGCTTTTAAGTTACTATCTATGGGAAAAGAGAGAAGAGGTATTTTTAAATTTCAAATGGATGGGATTTTTAAACACTAGTATAAGAGTTGTATGTAATAAATACTGTGGTCTAAAATGAGCATGCAGAGCTTCCCACTGTATCTACACATGACAAACTAAATCTGCTTCCTGTATCCCTTTTTCTTTAGGAGTCTCCAAAGAATTGGATAAGATACGAGAGGAGGCCATTCCCCTACCCTTTGGCATTCTCTATCTATACAAAGGGCAGAGCAGCCAAGCTCTGCTACATATTACTCTGAAAATATCCCACAAAAAGTACATAAAAGCCCCATATTTTGGTCAAATCTATTCTAGATACATACATGCAAGTACAGAATTAGACCAGTGGAAATTAACTAAAGAGTTACAGATGGCCCTGTGTATAAAGCACTACAATATAAGAGAGACCATCTGGAAATATGTTTTGTTCTTAACCGAGTATTTTTAAAAAAATGCCCTCCTTTCTACTTTCCTTTTCTACTTGCAATTTTACATTGTGCAATGAAAATGTGCTTGTTTTAGTTTAAAAAATGAGGATTTGGCTATACACCTGCCAAGTCAGGAATCTGAAGTAGAGGTACACGCTAAATATTGAGTAAGTCAATGCTTTAAGCATCAAAATTGCATGGCGATTTTTGGGGTGTGTTTAGGGGTACAGTTACAGACTGAATCCTTACTGATTTGCCATTGTATTAAAAAGATACAGAATTAGCAAAGAACTTGCTCAGGAAACAAGCAGATATTCTTCGAGTGAGATGGGTGCAATTACTGTCGCTTCAGTGCGAACAACATTTTAACATGAGCGTTAACCCAGCTAGTAAAAATCATTCTGGTATTCACCCTGTCTTTGTACAATCATACAGTGGTTTTGCTACCACTCTCAGAAAAGAAATGGTGAAAAGAAAGTGTTTCACAAATAGTGAAACACTTTTGTACTGCCACACTCAAGGCAAAATGGCATCTGCTGAGGATAGTGGGGTAAAAATTAGGTAACGGCTAGTGAGCAATTAGCCACTCTAATGAGATAGAGGAGGTTTCAGACACCAAGACCATCAGCCTCAAGGTGCCCTTCTTCAAGTGCCACATTTGCACTTCTCACATGGATTAAGAGTCTTCAGGTGCATGGTATTTTCAACTAACAGTAAAAACTATTTAATTAGCTTTCATTTTCAGAGCAATGCCTTGTGATGAAACATTATAGTATATTTTTCCTATCCTGAAGTATGGGAATAAGTCCCATTAGTACAAATGTCCCATTAGCAACACTGTATGTGGTATGTTTTAGATTATATTTCCAGGCTAATATGTTACGCTCTGGACAAATAAAACCAAAATAAATTATATCCATCTTTCTATAAATTCCATTATAGCTTAATTGTAAGTTGTTTTTGAATTTTTTTTTTCATTTTTTTAATATCCAAATTGCTTGCATGTGCTCTTTCCCTTCTGCTCCTCCTCCTTCTCTCTCTCTGAGCTAAGGAAGGTTGGCAATTTGTCATTTTGATGGATGAAAAAGAGAAGCAACTCAGTGAGCTCTGTTTTTTTTCTGAGCTAGTTAAAGTACCTGCAACCCACAATTAACAGCATTACATATGTAACGCACAAAATTATATACTGCATTTTTCTTACATCCTTCTGCATTACACTTCATTTCACATTTATCCACCATACATAACATGGAGCGAGGCTACAGTGTGTTCTGTATTAACTAATGGGCATTTTTTCCTCACGTGGGACAAACTGGATAGTGCTAACAGTATTATTTGTTGTTTTTCATGAGACATATGCATTCCTAGTGTATCAGGTCAAGTGCCATGTAACATGCTTATCAGCAGTTACCACTAGATACATTTTAAGGGAACAATTCAAAAATGGGTTTGATTGATTGGCAATCAAACTGGCAGTATAATTGCATTCAAGCCATTAGGAATCCAATTGAACCCTGATCGAGTACTTCATTACTCCTGCTCTTTTCACAAGGGCACACCAACCCAAGTAATATTTTATATGTTATAAAAGGTTAGGTTTGAAAAATTAGCATTACAAATGTCACATTTACTTCCAGCTGGAAATGTGCAACAGTGTGTGACAATACTGAATAAAATGTTGAAACATGTTTTCCTTTTGTTTTACTTTACTCATTTTTGTAATACAACACTGGTTACTGGAAAATGCCTTACAGCTTTATCCAAAACACATGTTCAAAGATCTGAATGAAAAAAGCTTTGACTCTCTCTGGAACATCTAACCGATATATCATTTGTGTGCTTCAAATTTTTTTCTTACTGTCAAGAACACTTTTATGTCTTTAAGATTTATTTAAACTAGTTTATTATATAATGAAGCTTGTCAGATCGTAAGAACAAAGTCAAACAATATGCACTATATCAAAGTATAACATTTAACATATAGATTTAAGTATACATATCAACTACAATGCAATCAAGAAGGGTTTAATCTGAAAATGCAAATGGTTCAGATTATTAAAGCCACATCTGTCCTTTGAAGCATAATTTATGCTGTTTATCAAAAAGCTATGTGTAATTATATTATTCCCTCCCACCAAACATATTTTAGCCATGGATTTCTTAGCTTGAAAACCTTTACGTTTAACCCCAGGGCCAAAATTTCACAGCCTAAACCACTAACTAAAATATAAACAAAACCATAAATTTGAAAATGTATATAATCACTTCTAGTCTACAATCTATTATGTTAGGACAGTCATTTTGATTACATTAATCTCATGGTGAAAACAGACTTGAATAAACTACCAAGTATTAAAACTGAGTTTTCATATTTCTTATTCTCTATGTGTAAATATACATTGCTTCATCATATCCTGCTACTGTGCAGAAGCTTGTCTGAGGCAATACAAAAGGTGGGACTCAGTTTTGTTTTCCTTTGAACAAGAGGATCAATTTTAAATATACACTCCTTGCTGCTTAAGTGGGGTATACTCCTAAAGTTTGTAATATACATTTAATGACACATATTTTAAAATGACCTGTCTCTTAGAGTGCCTCAATTAAGGTAGAGAATGAACACTTCATTACAAAATACTACTGTAAAGATTCACAAATTAAAAAAATTCTTGTACTGATCAAGTCAAATGTGGTATCTTGCAAAGATCACAAAGTGACTGTCTCCACTGTAAACAGCACATACCGGCAAATTTAAACCCTAAATTAGAAATAAAATCTGCCATGGAAGCAATTCATTAATCCTGTTTTAAGTGCACAGCAGATACTTATCAATGGGGATCTATACTGTTAGGTTACTATGCACGATCTAGTAAC
Source organism: Ceryle rudis (assembly GCA_033439905.1). Lineage (NCBI taxonomy): Eukaryota > Metazoa > Chordata > Aves > Coraciiformes > Cerylidae > Ceryle > Ceryle rudis. The sequence continues at coordinate 45,619 of JAAGNO010012098.1, forward strand.
TGTGCATACAGAGTAGTGCTAGTTTCTCATGCATAACCACTAGTAAAACATTTGTGCTTTAAGGGACATTAGAAATGCCTTCTGCATGAAAGAAGGAGTTTTTATGAGTTCCTGGAAATCTTGAGTGTTATATTTAGTTCTTGTGAGTCTAGTAAAAAGCAACATGCTACACAATTGACACTCATTAAAACACAGCTTTGTAAGTTAAGATACTGCAGTAGCTATACAGATTTAAACCATCAGGTTCTTTAAAATGTTTCATTTTGAAAGTCACAGGCCACCCAGTAAAATGTTTTGTTGGGGTGGTTTGTTTTTTGTTTTTTTTTACTCTGTATTTAGGAAATAGTCACTCGGTGCTCACCTGTCAGTACTTCTGAAAAGACAGACATTCTTCACTGCTCTTTGACTATTTGGGATCTAGCCTGACAATTTATACATCTACATCAAATATTCATGGGGCACCCAAATGTATAACAAAGTGAAAGGTGTTAATTTAATTATGATTTATCCTCTTTCTCCAGCCTGATACAGAAAAGTGATCTCTCTTGAAACAAAATGCTGAGCTGAAGTGCTTTGGGTTTAGGCAGCAGGATTCCTGTTCAAGACAAAGCACCTCATCTTTCTAGAAATATTTCTTCTTTATTTTAGTGAGAAAAATAGTTTGGGAAAGGAATTGAAGCAGCACTAAAAAAGCATTACTTCATCATATCCTAAGCTGGTTGGCCATTTAAAAAAATATATGTAGCCCCATTAAGCAAATGGAATAACTTTTCAACTAGACTTCAAAAGTTATTCTTTATCACAACGCAGATATTGTTTGATGGAATTTACCCTCCACAGGTGTTTGGGGTTTTTTTAAATAAATAATAGTAAAACAAGTACATTATTGTAGTTCCTATTTATTATGCTATTTTCAGATGCTGAAAGCAACAACCAAAATTTGATGTGATTTTCAGTACTGTAATACACTAAAAAAATACATCTGCCCAAACTTATCACATCTAAAATAATACATTTTCTAGATAAGCAAAATAGAAGAGCACAACAAGTAGTATAGCTATAGCCACCCACAGCCTTCAGGCCTGTGATCTTTGTACGTGTTACTGAAAACTAGGCAAGGTTCACAGCAGGCTCAGAAGGTTAACAAATCAGGCTCTGGTGGGCCAAAAAGATCACAGAGATAACATCTTTTTAACTGTTTGTATCGTTTACATGATAATAAACTGTTCCACGTGAAGATTATAAATGTTACCCCAGTGGCAGATACACAGACAGCCATATTTGCTAGAATAAACAATGTTAGGACAAAGGGAGTTTGAGTTTGGTGGAGGAGGACAGAAAGATTAATGTAATAATCCTACCTCAGGATTTCCTTTATTTTGTAGGCTTAGAGCTCAATATGAATGTCTTTTAACATTTCTTTATGCATAAGATTATTGCTTTTCTGTTCTAATCGCTTCAGTATCTGGATGTCAAAATTAGAAGCACTTACGTTTTCTGCAACATTTCTCCAAACATAAAAATAAAGCATTTGGTCCAGATCCAAATAAGGTTTTAGGCACTTAAAACAGGATTTAGTTTGTCCCGAGGTGCCTGAATACAAAATTGTGAGCTACATTACCCCTGCTTAGCCATCATCAACCCTGAAAACAGCTCTGGCTTTCACCTGAAAGCTCCTCAGCCACAAGGTTCTCCACTTTATCACTAGCAGAGCTGCCTATGCCTCAAGAACTCTCTGTCTCCTACTAAGCTCAGCAGGAATCTGGGAAATAGGCAAAACACACTGAAATGACTCTTAAGAAAATACATAGCATTGAGCACAGAAAAATTTCGGGGTAGCTGGGGACACACCCACTCAGAGACAAGTGTGGTAGCACCTTCCTCCCCTTAGCTGTTACACCACCTGCACAAAAAAATAGGAGGGGTGGATACTAGATCTTCACACAGAGTCAAGCTTTGTTGAACCAAAGGCCATTTTTCAGTACCGAACTGAAAAATCAAGGGACAAAAGGAAGGAGCCTGACTCTGGAGATCAGCATCTGGTTCATGAGTGCTACTTCTTTGGTTTTGCTCCAGAAGCTACTCGTCTAACAACCAGCCATGTGAAGCAGAAATTCTCACCCTCATTTCCCAAATGCATGCTTGTGCCCTTCTTTTTGTGCCACGGACATGAAAGAAATTGTTTAAAAAACTGGTCCCCAGACTATGCTTCCTGGATGTCACTAATAACCTCCCTCCATTTCAATAACCGCACTTTGAGCAGAGCCTTCTGCTGTCTCCTTTTGAGCCAATAAATTTCATCTTTTAATTACTCATAGTAATTCCCAGAGAAAACCTACAACTTGCTTCAATCTTTAAAATGATTTCTTGCACCTCAAATCAAACATAGTATCAATAATAGAAGACAGAAAGCCTTTTATCTTGCCTGCAGGTAAATTATCAACCACATTTACTAGCTCAGTGAGTACTTTCCTCTGCTGACAAGGACCTAATTTTCACCTCAAGAACAGAGAAAGGTTATTCAAGCTGGGCACAACCAGCACCCAAAAAACACATAGTCAAAGTATCTCTTGGATAAGGAGAGATTTCCTTCCACTCAAATTCCCAGATCCCACATGTCCTTCTTAGTCTTTTAAAGTCAAGAACTTCAATAACTTAAGTTTACTAAGATGACACATAAATGGCAGGCCCTACCACAAATGAGAATAAACAATTAATGATGTAATTTGTCTAGTCTTCCATCAATTATGGTCAGGCATAATTGAGGACAGAAACAAGAAGCCAGTTTATAGCAAGCAGATTTCTGCTTTCACAAGAATAGCAGGGGGAAAAGAAGAGTTCTATGTATTTTAAAATAGAACTTGATCTAATTATTAAAAGGACAGTGTGACATCCTATGATTGCATGGGGCTGAAGCTAGTGGTGCAGTTCTCTTCCAGACATGTGTTGCTCCTGTTACAGACAGACAAGCTGTACAGAAAAGTTTTTCTCATCTTCTCCAAAGTACACATAACTTGATTATAATTTTGCAGTGGATCTTAGACCTTCTGGAAGATTGTCAGCAGTTTAATTACTCGGAAGGGTACAGATAAAGAGAAGCTGAATTACAGATGCAGTTATACTATAATACTGTGTCCAGATTCCTGTTAAAAATATATAGCTTTGTTATACTGAAGAAATCTATAAGGAAAAACCATAGTCCCATTAACATAAAAAATGAGCTGAAAAGCCAGACTGGACAAAAATCCAACTGTCAAGATGTGGCTGTCTGCAGTGGCCCAAGTTTCTCACTTGCAGTTGCATAACAGGCTTTTTGGGTTGGAGTATTCTTGGCAGCCTGAGCAAGAACAGAGACTGTTCAAGTTACACAACTGCAACGTCATTAGTGGCTTCTGAAGAGTGTGCCCAGAGCTGCCCGAGTAAGTTAGCATTATACTAAAACATAAGCTGCTAGTTACAATCTTTCCTGTTGTGTACGCAAGTCAGAATCCTGTCGCTGTTCCCCATCCAAGGCGTAGCAGTGAGCTGTGGGAGCACTGCCTTGCCCACCCTGTGCAAGGCCACGGCCAGCCCCGCGCATCTGTTTGCCTGCCCAGTTGCTAGCATCTTTCAAGAGCTGAAAGCCTGAAAATGCATTGCTCCTTCATTTTTGGTTTTTGTTTTTAGCAAGGTCAATGGCTTTCTTCAGAAACTAGTATATTTGAATGCCAGTTATGCCAGAGCAAATATGGAATCAAGTCAGTTAACTCTTCCTTTCCACTGAGCAACTTACTCTCTGCTGTGTTGCTGAGTTTTTCCACCCCTGACTGACTTTTAGGTAGTACGTCTGACTTTGTTACTGTGCTTCCTTTCTCATTTACTGCATTCTCTTTTGTTGTACACATCAGCTTTACTGATCATGCCCATTTACATAAGAAATCAGGCTTAGTCACTCAACTTAAAGCATGCTGAAGCCATTTGTTCAAACACCCACTCAGACATTATTAGAAGCCCTATCAAGTAACAGTTTCCTGAGCAAGGAGATGTTATTCTTTAAAGCACTCAGTAGTATTAACACTAGTGTGTAAAAAAACATGGAACTGCTATTTGCAGTCCTGTTTTTCTACTGTTATATTACTGTTATATGTTAAAATCTCTTTTGAATATAGTATCAGTCTTTTCTCACACTGCACTAGGAAGAGTAAGAGGTGTAACAGCACCTCAGAGTCAATTCATGTTTGTATTTTTAAAGTAATGAATTGCTTCATGTACTACAATATTAACTGTAGTCCCCAGATAGAACTCTAGTAGTTTTGGTACTGCCCCCAAACCACCACAGAACTGAATTAAGTCTTCTTTGGTTATCTGCTTTTCCCCCTTTCTTTTTCATTTTCTTTTTTAACTGCAGCAGCTCATCCCTAAGGAGGAATTATATAATGTATGAGATCAAAATATCAAATTATTTTTAATAATGCAAAATTTTAAAAGTCATCTTTATTTTTTTCAAAAAAAGTCATGTCATGCTTTTGCCTATGCATGTACTCTTTAAAGTATCTAAGTGTCTTAATAGCCTCAGGACAGGATTTTTTCTATCAACTTTAATCATGGTTGTACAGTATTAAAGCAAAATAGAAGGTGTCTAAGCTATGACGAACACAGAGATGACAAGTGAAGTTAAACATGTAGCACTGGTACGAGCATCTGTGAGATGTCTAACATTCCTACTGCCAAAGCATGAGCTCCCTTTCTGACTTGTTTCCTTGCTGGATAAAGCTGTAATGTCTGAATTCATCCCTAGTCAGGGGGTTAAAGCTACCCTTTCCCATTTTTCTGAAAATTAATAACTTAGAAATATTCTAAAACCATCAAGGAATGTTTTGATCAAGTGGATGAGATTTTCCAAAAGAGAGCTTTGAAGTGTCCAGTCTCATTGAATCATTTTCTGGCAGGAGGGGTTGTCCCATTTGGAAAGCCAGCCCCTTTTACAGCATCTCGAGGAACCACCCCAAATTGAATGCACTTGAAACACCAGGATTTAATATTTACTTGTTATTTTTTAAACTCTTTTTTCTTTCCTTTTCCCCTTCTGGTTCTTCAGTCAGAAGCCCCACAGTAAATCAAATGCTTTTTATTACTCCTCTCCTGTCATGTCACTAAAAATCTACATTCTAGAAAGAGAAAGCATAAGGCATTTCACTTTGACATTTGTGGTTTCTGAAATCACTGACATAAGGGAAAACATTTTCACTTAAAATAGTCAAAATGATAACTGACTTTTTACTTTGCTGACCGAATGTATTATGTGCCACTCAATCATTGGTGTCTATCATTCTTAATTAGCATCTACACAATAAAACAGCTCTGTTCAGAAGTGTATTAATTACTGTTTTATGACTCTGCTTCCTATCATCCCAGCTACATGGCAGCAACCATAAAAATCTTGGCTTTTTCCAGCACAAAGGGGCAGTATGTGTTATATGTGATTCATGAAAGTTTCATTAATATTTAAGTTCATGTGGCTTAGAGGAGCAGAAGGGAATGAGCTGTTTGTTCTTACTTCACACCCAGAGGATTTAGTTCCATTTTCAGGACAGTACAAATCGCACAGTGTGATAGGACAGAAAATCTGCTTTGTATATACCCTTTCATTCATATTGCAAATCGCGAACCAAAATAAACCCATGAAAAATATGTCAATTCAAGCATCTTTCTTTGGAATTCAGTACTGATACAGCAATTTAATGGAGGAGAAACCACAGAAAACAACCTTCCTTTGAACCACCAGCATTTAATAGAGAACAATAATCTATGATATTCTTCATATTTAAATTAATAATAAACCAGTATTTGCTATAATATCTCTTGTGACATGTCATTTGAGACTGCGCATCTCACTCCCAAAGTTTAGAAATATAATCTATCTGAATGAACTTGCTGCAAGTTGAAACTAGAAATAAGGATTCATGTCGTCTTTTATTTCAGAGACCTCTGGAGCAAAGTGCATGACTACAGCACAAAGGTAAAACAAAAGCAGAAGAAAGATGAAATACTGGAATATTAAAAAAGATACCGTTTGCATAGCAGCAAGATCTACATACAAATTCAGAAAGAGAAAAGGTAAGTTTTTTCCTACACATGTTACTAATATACACATGAGGATTTTTAATGTAAAACTAAAGGAAGTCAGTGTATTGGGATTGTCCAGGTCCAGACCTGCTCTGCAGCTCTGGCTGGTGGACTGTATCCCCCTGCTCACCCAGCCTTGCTTCCTGGGAGGATAACCCATCGGCACCAATAGGCAGTCTATGCTCTGAGCGAGTGCAGAGCATGCAGGGGAGATACACATCCCTGAGATCAGAGGAGACCACAGCAGTAAGTTTTTGGTCAAGAGAGAAGGGATTGAGTATCTTTGCCAGCTGTCTACTTTGCACGCTGCTTTCTTCCTAAGGACTCATCTTTATCATAGCAGATATCACAACATTATACAGAGAATATCAGCAGTGTAATCAAAAGATTTGAATTGGCAAATATTTAAGTTTGGTCTTATGATTCTGCAGCTGACTTACTGAAGGGAGAATTAAATTTCATAATATGAAACAGTTAAATGGTCACTTTGATCACTGAAGTCAACTGAAATAAAGTGGATGCCTTTTATGCCAGTCCTGCATTATTTTTAACATTACCTCACTAAAGCACCAGTGAGAGCATCTATCTGTTAATATCAAATAAGATTCATCTGTCTTGTAGCCAAGAAAATTCAGGCTAGTATAATAAACAGTACGTTATGCAAAGAATCAGGGGGCTCCCACCTCTGAAGACCATAAATCATAGAAGAAAAAACCCACCAAAATTGGCACCACCTGTCCTGCAGTTTGAAGGGAGAAGAGAAACTGAGTGAAATACTGATTCTGATTTTAGTAAGATTTTATTGTCAATTTTCAGCAATGTCAAAGATTCATTGAATTTACTGTTGGAAAGGACATTTTGTATATCACAGGCCATTAAATTTCAAATCATTGCTGCTGGACTGAACCCAGTAATTTGTATGTGGCTAAAGCTTTTTGGTTTGGGCTAAAACGGTCCTGTAAAAAGACACTCTATCCTGATCTGGATAAATCAAGCGACTCCACTGGCAGTTTCTCTAAGCAGTGCTGCTTTAATCTGAATTTATAAGACTTCAGCTTCTAGACACTAGTTTCCCCTATGCTTGGAGAAAGATGTTTATAAGCACTTTGTATTTTCTCCTCAGGAACATCCCATATGTGGAAATCAAATAATCCCTGAAGTTTTCTTTTTTCCTATGAGTTAGCAGGGCTGAACTGTAAACCACTCACCAAATGTAGGACTGTATTGTACACCTTCTCTGTTCAAGGGCTGTTTAATATGCTTTTACTACAGCCTGAAGTCCAGGACTGACTTCGCTCGTGCCGTAGTAATTCTGCAATTATCTTGGTTTCCCAGTGAAAGTGGTTAGTAGTATTTTACTTTTAATTAGCTTTTGTGCACATATCCTCTAAACATTTCCAATCAGCTGTGCTTCTCCACTAAGGGCAACTTCTTGAGATTTGTCAGATAAGGATTCTTAGTTAATTTAACTGTGTAGGTTACTGTCATTTTTCAAAAACATCAAATAGATAAACTTTTTTTTTTTTTTCTTCTCTGATTTCTATACCTCTGTGAAATATAAATTCAGGCAGGACCTAGTCTCCTTAGCGAGAGATTCAATGCTCAAAAGGTTACATTTGTGACAGTTCTGCTTAAACTACCTGAGTAATGCTCAGTCAACTGGAAAACCATCAGGTTCATGAAATATGTATAAACATTTTTACATCAACACACATGATATAACAAAAGAAGGTACTCTAAATATATCTACTGTGCAATTAGTTTATTCCTGGTGAGACATGGAGATGAAATTTGGTATTGAAATTACAGCTAAGAGGAAAAATGTTTTTCATCATGTATCAGGAGAGTTTCTTTTGTATTTGTTCTGCTACTTAGGAAAAGAAAATGTTTTCTTTAATACCTGTCCTCATGCAGGGCTTTACACTCTTCTAAGACTTGGAATTTTATACCTGTTTTAATTATTTTTTTTTCCTTTGAGGATAGAAAATATTCCTCAAAAGAATTCTTCCATCAAGTCAGAATGGTAACACGTACTGCACTTTTCAAAAGTTGTATTTACAGACAAATAACAAGAGAAACACGCAGTCTTAACAGGACACAAACCTGAAATGAGGTGTATGTTAAAAGGCTGGAGGAATAATCAAGTTACCAGAAACCTGTTTCATACTGAGTGATTGACAAAGTATAATCTGGGTATAGACAGCTAGCCTGGTTAGCCATACATGTGTGTACCTGTTATGTTTTGCTAAACACTAAGAGCTGCTTTCCACTTATATGAGACAGAAAACACAGAACAAAGCAGTAAATCTTTTATACACTAATAAAAATCTATTATGTGATTTAGAAAAACTGAAAATTTGTTCCTCTTCATTTGTTGTTCTAACCTTTCAATTAAGGTAACAGATACCTAAAAGCCAGATTCTTATCACAAGAGAACCACAGGTGTAAATTGGTAACCCTAACAATTCAAAATGGATTAATCAATATAATACCCATCTCCTCTCAAATCAGAAGAAATCGACTTATATGAAAGACAGTTAGTAGTTCTGTTTACATGTCTTAGATCAAAAAGGATAGCTCCTATATGTCACATTCAAAATAATAGCTGGATGTTTTCATCAAACATTTGACCTCACTCATTAACATTATAAAGTTTCTGTCAGCAACATTCTGCTCAAAATAGAATCATTTTTCTTTATTACTTTTATTAATATTTTTTCTACTATTATAGTTTTCTTTCCTAGCTCAGTGATTTATTCATTTGTTTAGCATACAGGTTGCTGCTGCTCTTTTTCTACAGAACATCTGTGGAAATATACTGGAGGTCTGGTAAAATAACAGACAGCAACTTCAACCCTTTATCCAAGATACTACAGTCAAGGGTTTACATAAACTTGGGGCCTGATCCTGTAAACAAGTTTAGTAAAGAGAAGAGTTTGATACTTCAAGCACTCCTCCCAATTTCAACATCATGATTTAAGGTCTTTGCTTAGTCAACTCAATCCTTTAGTCAATGCTCTTTATTTTGCATTGCACAAAAGTAAGTAACTGCTTCAAAACCCTTACAGCCAAGGGAGGTAACAGGGTGAAAGAGTAATTGGTATGAGAAATGTTTTGCAGATTTTTATGTACATGATTTTGGATGAGGAGGTAGTTACATCTTTCAAAGAGAAATCGGGTGTGCAAATAGGTAATTCAGGACCTGACAGGAGGAAACTGAAAGGACAAGATCTGCCACTTTCCAACTCTAGCTAATGTCAGGTTCTGAAATCTCGTTAGTAGGACAGCTGTGATTGTTTTAAGAAGAGTAAAGGAACTTTCTCGCTTGAAAAAGAGTCAGTCAGGGGGAGGACATTGGTGGGTATCTCACGAGACTGGCCTTTAAAGGTCCATGAGACTGTGAGCATATACTGGCATATTTGCATCCTCCTTCTCCACATACTCCTCTTGCATGCTCACAGCACAAACACAACAAATCTGGCAGCATTTACAGCATCAGCTCTCCCATGGAAACATCTCAGAGGAAGTACATTAGGGTACACTGGTATGTTGAAGTCTCTCCTATGTCTGGCATGTGCAAGAAACTGTAAAACCAAAACCTTCTCCACTAAAAGAGAGAACACATCAAAGCAAAAAATAGACAGTAGGAAGGAAACATTTAAGAAGGAAGAAGGCAGAAGCTATCTTACATAATGCGCTGTATCTTATCCAAAAGACCCCTCATTATTAAACACTTAGACGGGCTTAGCTGCAGATGGCAGAAGTGTCCCTCCACAACAAACCAGCTTTATGTGAAGGCACCAAAACCTCTCTCTTCTGAGTGTGTCTCTCAGTCCACATTTAGGGCAAGGAGGAAATTTTACATTACTTGCAAAGAGAACTGCTTATGTTGGAATAAACAGTTACCCTGCAGGACCTTCCCCAGCTCAGGGCAGGAAGGCTTTCAAAAGAAGTGGAGTTGCCCCACTTTACTTGCATTGCCCCAGGTGGAGCCTGAGGATGGTTAGTGCTCCAGAAAAAGAAGTTTCTCCACACCTAGCTTCCCTGCCAATGTCCTCCGAGGAAAAATTCCTCTCTAACACCAGATCTAGAGATTAGTTCAATTCTGTGTCTGTGAGTAAATACTATTAGTGTGTTTTCTGACAGCAATTCCCAGGACAACCCAAAAATAAAAGACCCCCTGAAAGTTTCCTTTGTTCTGTAATTCCCAGTTAAAGACATAATCCGTATTTTACGCCATAAGTGACTGACACAGAGAGGACTCTTACGCCACAAACTGAAGATTATATTTTAAATACTCCTAATAATAAAAATGGAGGCCAAGGATGTATTAGCAAAATTATATCCAAATAAGTTCTTCCAAAGCTTCCTGTCAGCCATTCAAAGTAATATTTTGGGGTCACCTATGACCCACATTTCTTTAGCTGTGTCACATGCATATATCTTCTTTTTGTCTTTTTTTTTCAACCTTGTAATGTAAGAGCCAGCTATTTGGAGAAGACAAGAAACAGCGCAGCAAATGGCACATTACACCTTTTCCAATGGGATTACTTTTAAGCCTTATGTGCCTATTTGTACTGTTTAATATTTTAAGTGGATGACTGCTGTGTTAAAAAAAAAAGGAAAAAAAAAAGAAAAAAGAAGTTGGATTGGGAGCAAATTCTGATTTGTGATTGTACAATAATTTATAACAAACTCTGTGGGAAACATACCAGGCAGTGCATACTTGAGATGACATCCACCAGCCAGTCCTGAAGACTGCAAACTAACCTCTGAACACTCTTTTCAATGGAGATAGCAGAGAAAGGACTTAAGCACATAAACTACTAATGGCCTCTTTGCTGTCTCATCCCCTATCCTATTTATACTTATTTACACAAGCAGCTTCACCAGTTGGTAGATGAAAGGAAAGTGATTTGCACACATGCCTCTGGCAGGACCACAGCTCATTTCATCTTTTTTATCATTCACATTTTTGTTCATTCAAAAGTCTTCACAGTTGAAGTCTCTTATTTAAGAGTAATGAACACTACAAAGTAAGTTGATTGAATCCATTCCTTCAAAACTCTGACCTAACCCAAACATTAAATGCATCCACCATCGTAGATGAATTTCCAAGTTCAACCCATGCTAGCAGTCTAAATAGGAAGGCTTAAGTGAATGTAGGGAGTTTGCAGGATTAGGCAGTCCTGGAAAACAGGTGGACTGGGTTGCTGTCTGGGACTTCAAGGGAAAGCCAGTACAGGAATACTCTACAATTTTCAAAAAGCTCTTTATAAGGAATGACTGCCATCTGTGCATGCAAGAGTCAAGTCATCAGGTCAGTCTCCCAGGCAGAGCACATCAGAGTAGCTTCACTGGCTAAACAGAGCTATGTCATTCTGTACAACAGGAGATGAGTCTTCAGGATGTAGAGCTACACACAGAGTAGCTTGCTGGCTGCTTCAGTAGTAGACCTTCAAACTATGCTGCTTTCTTAAAATGTTAATGATTCACACTTGATGTTCTGTGGTACTCACTTTGCAGAACTTGGAAAGTGACTGGATCTCCACTCCACCCCCCCCAGCCCCCCAGTACATAATATTCTAGACTTGCTTGAAACTGTTAGCACAAACCCCATTGCCAAATTGAGTATCAGCAGCACTTAATTGATTATATTAATTTCAAAATTATATTCATTTTTACAGTGAACCACTTTCTGGATATCAGAAGTCAGTTGGAGAAATGTAACAAGACAGAAACCAGTTTATTTCAAGCCACAGATGTTTAGCTTTTGCCTTGCTTATATTTCATGAAGAACATGACAGGCTTGCTAGGTGTAGAGCTGAGATCAGACATGCTCTACAAGCCTTTGTAGTACAGAAGTTAGATTTTGTCAGATGAAAGAGGTCTTGCTGCTTTCAGAAACACAGTAAACTCTGTAAAAATGAGTTCCATACAGTGATTTTTTCCTCACAAGGTAGCTTTTCATGATCTATTTCTTTCCAACATAATTCATAAAGGCTCAAGTCGTCCTAGTCTGTGAAGTTGCAAACTGTGGTGAACTTGATGTTAACCATCATCAAGTCTTTTCACCTTCATACCACAGTAACTAGAAATTTCACATAGAACTGACTAGAATTTAAAAAAATAGATAAATTGGTGTGGAGCTTGAGTGAAGGGTAACTTAAAATATATCATGCTCTTCTGTTCTGCTTTCTGACAGACTTTGACAAAAATATACGAAAATCTTTATGAATAAGAAACTTCATCTGAGATAGACCTTAAAATTCTTAAGTTTTGCATTAACATGAAAAAGATAGCAAGGAGACCCAGTTTAGAGTTTTTTGTTATTTAAACCTAAAAGTTTTTCACTCTTCAGTCCACAAATAATCATATAAGAAAGGAAATTAATGCATTTCTAAGTGAACATAAAAGAATAAATTCTTAGTGTAAGTCAAGTAATCAAATATAAACAGTGGATTTTTCCATAAATATTATGAAAGGCCTTGCATTTATCCGAGAACTATATACCAATTATCAGAAACTGATGCATCATCTCTCTCAACCACATTCTTTTTCTGTTTATAATAAATCTCATAACTTTAAAAGAAAAAAAATGTTCTTTTATCACTCACTGCTTTCAGAATTTCAACACACTATATGAAAGTGTTACTTTTTTAATAAAGTAAAATTAACTTAATCTGAACATCCTCAGGGCAATAAGAATATTATTTTTTTTATCACCACAAACCAATCCAACTGTTTCACAGTGTTTAAGAACTACCTTTAGATTTTAATTGGAAAATCCAAACATTCCTCCTGTTTCTAAATCCATTAATTACACTTTTTAGCTACATAGTACTGGTGGTATGAAACCTCACTGTTAGATATTCAAACTGAAATAATTGCCATTTACTGTCACATTCATTATCCACTGTACAGAATTCAAAGGTGAGTGCAGGAATTTAAGAAAACAGATGTGATTGTTAAAAAAAGGCAGCAGAGTTTTCAAGACAGTTTGCTATCTCTCTAATAGCAAATACTGAGAAGTGCTGTTACTTGTTAAGTAAAAGCTTTACAGTAGACACTTATTCATACTCCATAGTTTTCAAATAAGTATTGCATTTTTTTTTTAAGTGGACTGTGGCTTCTAAGGTGACAACCTGAAAGAAGTAAATCCATGCCCCTGGGTACTGCAATTGACTTTCAGCCATCATCTCCAAAGCTGATGACTCCTCTACTATGTGGTAAAGGGCTACTATCTAGTAGTCAGAAAACACTATCTAGTTTCTAACATGGAGAGGGAAGAGGGAGAAGTGGAAGACTGACAATCTGCGCCACAAAAAGAGAGCTGTTACACAGTGTCACAGTTCTGCCTTTTATATTCCAGGTACACCAGCATACTTTTCAAGTAATGAATTCTTGTCCAAAGATAAGGTGAAGAACTGGTGTGAATCTCCAGTGTGCATGTAGGACACTGAAGCCTGTTTAAGAATTTAGTTTTGCAATTTACAGAACATCTCTGGTAATTTCAAGGGGATATTAAGATGCATAGATCACTGTGAAGTAGTGCTGGCCATCTCAGACAGCATGGTCAGCAACCTGCCAAGCAGGATGGTGAGTTCTGACAGTAAAGGTAGCTTTACAGGTGGTCCAAATCAGATACCTGAAGTTACGTTCCAGCTCCATCAGTTTGAAATTATTCCTATTCATTTCAAATTGATACTATTCACATTTGGCTTAATTTTTTTAAATAAGTTGTCATTTATATGTCTATCTGAACCACCATTTAAGCAGCCCCTTTTGAAACTTTTCCCTGCTTATAATCCAGCTAGCCAGCCTTATCCTTCACTTAAATTTACTACCATCTGTATTTGCAGTCAAGTAACAAGGGTGTACTACAAAGAGAAGAAAAACACTTCCACTGCCCATTAAGGAAACTAGAATTAATTCCACTGATCTTCACTCAAGCATCTTTAATTAAAAGATCATAAGCATATAAGTGGCTTTGATTTCTTCTTCTAATGTCCTCCTCAATTATTGTACTCACCTTCTCACATCTGTGTACATTTTTCTATTAGATGAATATAAAATATAAATGTTGTTGCACTTCTGAGTATTTCCAACTGCAGCAGAAATGTTATTAATCCCTTATACAACTTAGGTAAATATATATACCAGTCAGCCAAAGCAAGTCTATGCAATGCTAAGTCAAACTGAACATGCAGACTATATCTACAAAGTCATTTGAGATTTTGAAAGGCTCTTTACCTACTCACTACCTGAATAACCACAAGAAAGCTTCTGTATTAGATTTTACAAGGTCTTGGTTCTCCTACTAATGAGTGACTGTGGTATAGCATAGCCTGGGAGGTCTTCCTTCTGCAGGCAAGTATGAATGAAATTTAGAGGACTGTATGTCATTAACGGGTGTGAATACTCCCCTCTGAGAGTATCTCCCCTTGAAGAGCTCTAGAAAGAACTCAGTAGTCTGTCCCAAAGGTCAATTGGAAGGAAGTCTGCAACGGGATTTTCCTGCTTGTATCATTTACAGAAGATAAACAGCAGCTCAAACTTTCCTGTATGTGTCTATTTACATTATTTGTTGTAAACAAATAGCTACAAAGCGCTTGCAATATGTGCTATGCAATATAATGCCTCTATGTACTTCTTCAGTTTCCTTTCATAAGCATTTCTCTAATTTCATGCTATACAAGAACACATAGTTATCCATGTTACAGAAGGGCTCATTTCTATCCCTAAAGGAGAAAAAAAAAAATTAAACTGGTAATCACATTCACATCTCTACATCTCTGAAATGTTAATCCAGGACTGTAGTATGTCTGTTCTATCACAAAAGATCTTTGAAAACCCTTACTAAATAAAGACAGAGTTCTCAAGTGTAACAAGTTAATAGAACAAAACCAGTTCACCATAGTATTTATTATAAACAACCATCTTCTGAAGACGGTAAATCAATATCTGTGAGCAAACAAAAGTGGAAACGCTGCAGAAAAGTGAGCTCCCTTTCATCAGAGAAGGCTGGACGTTATTCTCCATCCTTTTTCTTTTTAGTGTGGATAATTTTATTTAAAAGAGCATGTGTGCTTGCATATGCACAGAAGCTGAAAAGCAAACCATGGAGGGTTCTGGATAGTAAATTACAGGAGACTTGTTTCTAAATGAAGGGAGAAGTTATGTAATTTAATATCTCTTCTTGGATAGATGGGATGGATTGAGAGGACAAAGGAAGGATTTGCTTGTGTTCTGAAAAACAAGAAAAAATCCTGGCAAGTACGGTTTGCTGAAGTTTCCTCAGTTTTAGCAAGAGTTGAAGCTTTAGCAAGAGCTACAGATCACATACAATGCTATTTTATTGAATTAAACCCCTATTTTCCACTCATTTTATATCTCTGAAACAAATCAAAAGGAGTACAATTTATTGAATTTAAATACACAACCATCTCTTCAAATACAAGAAACCCATGATGAAACACATTAACCCACCACAGACATGCACAGGAAGCTGTGAGAGTTTCCTTAAGAAGATCACTGGTCAAGAAACTCAGTGCTGATCATCATGCTATTCTCCTAAATTGTTATGTGACAAAAAGCACTATCAGATTTAACATCTCCCATTAAATGCCCCACCTGTACCTTGGAAATCCAAGAAATTAAGAGAAAAAAGGAGTGAAACATCTTGTTCCATTGTGGTTCCAGAATGAGAGCGACAAACAGGAGGGTTAGCTCTCCTGCAATGGCTGTCATTTCCACAATCAGAAGTATTCTTTGTCTTAAATACACCATTAAGATGAAAAGACTGATATGAAGATATGTTACAATTTCAGGCAGACTACCTACAGGGAGAAAGGCTAGACTTTAGATTGCACTATGTAAAACACTCCTTTTAAAACAAATGCATAAATAAAAGTAGAGATTATGAAGAATTTATTGCTAAGACATTATATTCTCTGAATTCATGAATTTTCCTTAGATGAAGACTTTCTTCTCCCTCATGCAGTAAAAAACCTAAACTTTGGTATTTCAAAGGATGACTATCGGATCATATGCCATTTTTCCCAGTGGAATGCCAGATGAGGCTGCTTTATTTTTTTTTTTCCCAAGTGCTTTAAAAATGAGGCAAAATTAATTTGAACTAGATTCACTGAAATTAGTCTGGTTAAATATCATATTGATATTTTTTATTTGTTTTCTAGATTGGTTGTCTACCAACTGAAAGTCGTCATATGTAATCTGAAAAGCACTGTTGGTCAGTATCTTGAGATCAAGGTAAAGATCCAATTCCTTTCCTTAGCCTTAAATGACAGCTGTCACTTACATGCTGTTCTGACCAATATTACGCCTGTCTTCAGGATAAAGAACCTATTCTGCATTGATCAGATTTCAGTTATAATAGAAAGTGATCTAGAAGTGACTCTTAGGTCCAAACTCATTCCCCCAAAGAGCTGTAAATCTTTGAAAAGTTTGGAAGGATGAAGAAGGGATCTAAGCAAAACAGAAAATAGTCCTATAAACTTCACAGACAAATCAAGAAGAAACATATATAGAGAGAGATATATAGAGAATTGCATTTTTTGTACCTTAAAACCTTTTTTCCTACTTTGAATTATATGGTAGCCTTTCCTTTCCTTTCCTTTCCTTTCCTTTCCTTTCCTTTCCTTTCCTTTCCTTTCCTTTCCTTTCCTTTCCTTT
>JAAGNO010012098.1:62518-75063 GCA_033439905.1 Ceryle rudis
TTTCCTTTCCTTTCCTTTCCTTTCCTTTCCTTTCCTTTCCTTTCCTTTCCTTTCCTTTCCTTTCCTTTCCTTCCCTCTCCCTCTCCCTCTCCCTCTCCCTCTCCCTCTCCCTCTCCTCTCTCCTCTCTCCTCTCTCCTCTCTCCTCTCTTTCTCTTTTCTTTTACAGTGAAGAGATCAATTATGTAAACCATTGAGCTTTGCCCTGCAACACAACTATTATATATTTTTAGAGTAGCTTATTATTATACCTGGATTTATTAACCATTTATTTTGGTGTGAGAGATGATTACTTAGCGGTAACAAATGCCAAGTGGGCAGAAATCTATTGATTAAAGCTGAATAAGAAAGCACAGAGGCCAGGACTGTGCTGCAATTCTGAAGCTTCTCTGTTCTCAACCTTTCATTCCCTGCCTGTCAGTTTGGCCAGGTGCCTATCTACAGCAAGTCCTTCCTGAAAGGTGCTGTTTATTTACCACCTCCTCTTTTCATTTACACCAGATGCTGATCTAAGCTGAGCAAGACTGCTTTCCTCTGATGCCATTTGCACTTTTGGCATATTCATCCACCTCAAAAATGCTCCCTCCTTTTGTCTCTGCAGAACCTGCAAGCAGTACATCTAGAAAGAGAAGAGGAAAAACACATCCAAGCAAGGATAAAAGAGAAGAGGAAAAATGCTGGAGAGAAGGAGGCTCTGCATTGAGGATAGACTTGTCCTCTAGCTGACAGACTCCAAAAGACTCTGCAGCATCAGGAGATGCTTTTTCCTGAAAATTTCTTGACTGTAAAAAGAGCTTGCTGAGAAACCATGAAGAACAATGTGCATGCTTCTGAGAGTCTCTGTAATAATCTCTACCATGATTTTCCCAGGATAAGTCTGCAATAATTTAAAAATATCCATTATAAAAATCAGTGGGCTGCAGTGAGACAGCCCCCTACCACCCATGATGTAGGCTGCTCCATGCCACCATTCAGTGTGACACACATTATATACATGTAGTTGGCCTATCATCCCCACCCTGCTGCTGAGTTAAAAATGCCTAATGCCAAGATTTTACCGTGCCAGTGGAAATATATTTCTTTGGCTCATTTCCACATGTTACTCAATCTTATAAAGTGGTTTAAAGAAAGAGTTCAGGACAGTGAGGTGATTTAAAGAAGGTGACTGACTCTGCTAACAGTGAAGATGAGAGAGGGGGAAGAACCGATTTAAAAAGAAAATAAACATTTTGCGTGAAATCACATATGTTTCAGGAGGTATTTTTCAAATGCAGATATCAATATAATTGTTTTCTGTTAACTGTTCACATTGACATGAATTTCAATACTACATTTTTCACTGTTCAAAACTTCCTCAGAAGTTAGAGATGTAAAATATGAGACATGTCTATCAATGATTAGCCAAATATATTAATTTATTTCTCAAGTACCTAAGATTAATTCAGTACATTTTTTATGCTCTTTATTAACTCTCAATTATTGATACTTTCCATTTTTCTTTGGCCTGTATTCAAACAATTATTTCTAAGGGATGGACTTGAAGTGCCAATTCTTAACCCCCAAGAAAGAAATTAATTTCTGACATAGATATGGGGACACCAGTTTCTCCAGGCCTTGCTGTGTTTTATAATCCTATACAGGAAAATGATCTGAAATGCAGGAAGGACTCAAGTCCTTGTGTGGCTGCCTCCATCCATATCTTCCCTGCACTGAAGCGGGTTCCCACGGGTTGGTGCTCTGCTGTGGAAGGGAGTGGGATTTGCTACTTCCCTACCAAAAGGCAAAGAGCTGATTTTTCTTAAAACTGATTTCACAGCCTAATATCACCGGTGTAGTGTAAAGGAGCAACAGGTTCAAAATCAAACATTGAACTTCAGAAAAAAAAAGAAGAAAAAAACCCCATTTCTTGTATCTCTCAGAGGATATTTTCCCAGCCTACTCCTTGCCTGCCCAAAAACCCCCATATTCTATCATTTCATTAACAAAGCCAAGGAGCTCACGCTGTGGCATCTCAACGGAGGGCACTGGAGTTAACAATGCGAGTGTGAGCTCCAGTGGCCATGGCAACAGTAGCTAATTCTTCTTCCCAATCAGGGTGGCAATTCTCTCCCATGGCTTGAATCAGTTACAAAACAAAATACTCTCAAAGACCTTTCAGAGCCAATAGCCTCGCAGCTAATCTGCTAATAGGAAATAATCTGCAGCTAATATACACATTCCAGGGCAGCAGTGTGTTTTCTTAATACTTTGTTACATGGGCCTCTTTCCAAAGAAAGCATAGCAAAGAATAGAAAACAGACATTCATTAAAAATAGTATAATACTACCTGGCCACTATTAATGCCTGAAACGTGCTGCAACTTGCATAGCTCTTAAATAGTGATTTGGAGTGACAGCACTAGATAGACTGAATGCAATGCAATTAGATAAAAAAAGTTACATACAGTATTAGTTAGCAGCTAGTTCATGTGAAAAATCCGACTTGAAATGATTTCCACATTTCAGTCTTTTCATTTGGCCTTAATTAAGGCATCTGTTAACAAAAGTACTGAGTTAACAAGTACATGTACCAGTAATATACAGCCTAGATGGATGCAAGAATACAGGTATTAATAAACTTAGAGCATACTCATCTGTCTGATAGGAGTTTAGACATACATTCACTTGCCTGGCTTAAATACACGAATAAACAGCAAACTGGCAGCGTGTGAAAAAGAAGTATTGAAAAACGAGCCATCAATCCCAGTTCTGCATCAGCATGTCAGGAATACTTCACAGCATGGTTTAGATTATACTTACTAAGAGTAAGACTGCATTTCTTAAAGCCTGAGCGTTATTAACTGTGGTTCATTGTGGCATAGGTGAAGGCACAAAGCAAGGTGAACTCCAGCCTGCTTGGGACATACAAGTTGCCATCTTGCATAGGTAACTAAACAGAGAGGCAGCACTGCTGTTTTATTAAGGGGAGAATTGCACTTCCATCCCTAGCAAGTCTTAATGCTGCCCATGGAGGTGGCTGCCACAGGAGATAACTCTCCCAGCTTCACAACTGTCCTTGCTCACCACATGCAACCCAATCCACCATGTCTGCATCACCAACATAGTGCAAGTGAAACTAAAAATCTCTCAGTGCTCAGGCGTATTTACACTTTTGTTTCTTTTTCCCCTCCAGTGGTAAACCCAAGGAGACCTGGTCATTTCAAGCCACCGCACACAGAATTAAAAGACCGACTGCAGATTGTCATGAAGACTGACGAAGTGACATCATTCAGTGCAGTACAACTGAATGTCTGCAACTATCTGCTACATGGTAGAAGTATCTCTCATCTGGGCTACCAAAATGCTGCATTACTAGCCCCTTCTGTTAATTTCTGAAACTTCCATTTATCAGGGTAACATTACATAGTTTTTTTTTTTGCTCTTGTTCCTAAGATGACTACTTTTCATTGTAATTTTAAGCTGTAATGCATAAAAATTCTATGTCTATGTTTAATATAAAAGCTGCTTTCTTTTAAATGAAGAGAACCTGAAATATGTCTCTCCATTTTGATCTTGATTTTATTTTACTCAAAACTGCCTGAGTACCGAAATGTGAAAAGGAAGGCAACTCAATGTAACAGGCAAAAAATTATAGCAGCAACAACACTTTTCAAATGTCTGATTGGGAACAGTTATGGTACTACCCAAGTCAAAGGCCTTTGAAAATGGCAGTTCTCCTAGAACAGAAAAACAAGGGATATAATTTAAGTAACATCAGAGCACCGCTAAGGGAGAAAGACCTTCTCCACATCTGTGGTCACCTCCTTTACAAGGAATTGCTTTTGTCTCTAACTATCTCAAGATTTCGTGTCATGCAATCCACTTCCAATGTGTGTGACATTCCCCAGGTAAATTAGATGATTTATGAGAACAAGTGAAAATTGGTCACTTATAGATATATGTCTAATGATTGACAGTGAGCTCCTTGGGCACTTGGGGCATTTATAAGAGCGGCTTCCTGAATGAGTTCTCTTTGAACTCATCCCAAGAGCTCCTGCTGCACACCCTGAGGCAGAAAGCTCCCAGGACAGGATCTCTTCACAGTGCAGCCTGTTTCCCTGAAACTCCCTGGAACATTATCTCTGCACATCTGTAAAATCCGGCTGAAACGGGCTGAAATGCTGACTAGTTGCCGGGTAAGAGCAGGAGGAGCAGAAATTAATGTATAGACATATACAAACACACTTCTCTCCATAAATGCAAGAACAGGATTGCATAAAGCAATGTTACAATGTATACAAGCCCAATGCACAATGATAAATTTTGCTTGACCTTGCTCAGAACAAGTGGTTTTGCTGCTGGTCTGCTGTTTATATATGAGCATTTTGTGTTTGGTGACAGCTGTTTTACACAAACTGCCAAACTGCACAATTTACCTTTTTTTGTTTGTTTATTTTATCCTGGCACTGAGGTTCAATCCCATCCTCTGTTAAAACAGCCTGACTCATTCTGAGCACACTCTGCAGAGAGAATGGGATTTCAATAGTGGTCAGCACTAACCTACTTCTGTTCTCTGGCCATTGGCACAGTAAGTAAATGCTCCTTGATTTTGATGGAGAAACACAAACAGGTCATTGCTGAGGGCTCTTGAAATTCCACCAGAATCTCTATAAACAGGTCAAACATGCTGCAGTCTCACTGCTCTTTATCCCTGACAAAACCAGAGTGTGTGATATTGGTTTATCTTGATACATATTTGAATGAGTTGCTTGAAATGAAATTGTGCAAACAGGCACAAAGGAAAAAAACACCATTCTGACTTTCCCCCAGTTCTGGATGGTGATGGTTTGGTCCAGTAATGTGCCTGCCTTCACATTTCAGTCCTGCATCCTCTCTGTCACTGTGAGAAAGAAAAAAGAAGCTGCCTGAGTCACTGTGTATTGCAAGTCTTGGTGAGAGTCCTGAATATTGCCTATTTCTTAAAAAAAGGAGAGAAGCGGAGTAAGAGAGAGAAAATAAAAGCAAAGTCTTTAAAGTTAAAATAATTTTCATAATTGAAGAGTGTTTCTATTTCTCTTTAAATCATTTTTTATAATTCGAGTTGTCATGACAACATGATGCAACACTTCACTGCCATGACAATCTGACAACTTTCAAAAACAGTAAGTGCTGTTTTTACTCTGTTTTTCAATTGCTCCCAAGGAAACAAGCTGTTATTTACTTCTGTGACGAAACTCATACGATAACATAATGGATCCAATGTCAAGAAAAATTAAAGCATAGAATGGGGGAAACAGGGATGGAAAATGTGCTTTTGTGTACATAATTACTCCACAAGAAGTACACATTTTTTTCTGCTCTGTTATCCTGATTCACTACCATAACTCTGCTCATTTCCACCTATGAATTCACTGACTTTCTCCTCAACCTGAGCAGACCACTCTTGATTAATGACAAGATCATTACTGACTCAAAAGTGGCCTGTTTTCTTAGCATCAGTTTTACTTGATGTTTTTATGCTTGGTTGTGTGGATCTGGATACTACACAACAAACAGAAATAAATGAAATCTCTGTGTGATCATGAGTTAACTCCAGTGGAGCAAAGTATTTGTAAATCTCATCAACTTATGTGAGACTTGTGTCTAAATTCTACAGGGACAATAAATCCACTGGCTAACTCTCTTCTAGACAGAGCCAGGAAATCTTTCCAGAAACTGGAGCTTAGTTACATATATTATTCAGTGGTGGGAAAAAAATTCACTGATATGATACCTATTCTGTCTAGTAAAATTCTAAGGAGCTATCACGGACCAAGGACCACCCCCAGAAAAGCAGTATGGATGCAGCCATCTTATTTTGGAGGCTGGAACAGTTTAATACTACTAAAACAGGGAAGCTGGCCTCAGTGGCATGGGATGATTCTTAGGACTGTATTCCATACTGGGAAAGACATGCCCATTGTTTTCTTACCAGCCTTTTTTTGAGAAATATGAAAGAGCTCAAAACACTTGACACCAAAATACATTATATTACAGACCCACTTCACATGGGCTGGTGTGATGGAGGCTCTGTTCAAACACAACAATGCAACTTATACGGCACTTGCTGCAAGATCCGACTACCCCTGGAAACCTGCTACCTCAGTCCAGGTGAATACCTCCACACAGCCGCAGCTGGGTTTCCTCACACTTGCCTGATGCCCAATCCCTCAACCCTCCACAGAAGCATCTGAGCCTGGACACAGCCTGAGGGCCAGTGAGGAATGAGGGAGACTTTCAGCCTGCTGCAGCATGGCAATGTGCTTTGAATATCAATGATCACCTTCTTAAACAACAGACAGTGGTGGAGCAAAGGAGTAGTAGTATTTTAGGACACTACAGCTGAGAAATTGCCATGTGTGTACAAACACAACCTATGACAAAAATGTTAAGTGTACATATATGTGTGTGCCTATATATATATATGTAATTGACATATATATAAATCAACATTTCTGTTAACAAAGGTGCATGTTTTGCAACATCAATAACAGAAAAGTAATCATTCTATAGGGGGAAAAAAAATGCATACTCGATGATTTTAGTTTACCTCATTTAAAAGATTTCATGCACTTTCACTACCCTTTTCAGTAGTTTAGTGACTATTATTCACCCATGTTAGGCTCAGATATAGGTAAGCTAAATCAGAATTTTCATTCTTCGTCTTCTTTTCTATGAGAACTCAAGACTTAGTTTCCAGCCTGCTTTGAAGACAGGAGTTCAAAAAGCACAGGAGGAGAAACAGTTAGAATTAGTCCCACCCTAGAAGATCTCATCCAGCTCCTGCTCTTCTATAAGGGAATCTTTCCACTGATTTCAATATAACCTAAACCAGAGAATAAGCGCCATTATACATAAGCTCTTCATTAAAAAAAAACCAAACAAAACAAGACCCACCCCTGCCTCCAAAATCTCACACAGTTCCCATTCCACATCTTTATATGTCTCTATTTATTACAAGTTCCCGTTGACAGAAACAGATAGAGCCTTTGTTTCCATTGGTACCTCATTAGCAAAACAAGGTTGCCAAAAACCAAACTGGTTCGAGATGTTGTTTCACAAAAGTTGCCTATAAACTGACTTTTGTATATGTTTATCGGTCAAAATGTTCTCACCCATTTTGTCATATAGGCCTGTGGTCAGGATTATTTTGCTTTTCTTCTGACAGGTAGCACCTAATCAAAATCATGACACATTCCGCACTACTCTCTCCAAAACCCATCATATAATATGTTGAGTTCCAAATCGCAAGCCTAGGTATTTCCAGGAGGGGGAGAGGAGGCAAAACTCATTGCAGAGCAGGAAGGGAAAGTAGGAACTTGGGAAAATCATCAGGTTTCTGCATGGCATAACAGTGACTCATCTCAGAAACTTATACACTGGGAACTTGCATTTTGACCTCAACATGCAGAAAGTGGAGACATTCGTAGGCACCATTCAGATGGTAATTTGAACTAGTTGGCCAAAGTATGGGTGATAAATCTTCATTTAACATGGCCTATGGAATCAAGGCAGAGTGAAGAGGACAAGTTGTGTAATGACTATTAGTAGCAGATAAATTGGTATGACCTGGGTATATTTTTCAGACATTTGAGTATCCATATGCCGTTTCAGTAATGGACTGTTATCAAACTCAGACTGCTTCAATGGTTGATACTGCCTTCTCTTTCTCATGAAAAGTTTTTAACCACTTAGAGGAAGAAAAGGGAGATTTTTGGGATTTTTTTTTACTTTCAAGAAATGACCCAGAACTGAGAAATTTGAGTGGTGATGCATAATGAATTGGGACACCAATGTGTGATTTTAACCTCAGTTGTGTGATGGATCTGTTTCCTGTTGATGGCATAACAGGGAGTTGCACAATATACCAGAGAAATTTGTGGGCAGCATGACGATGATGTA
Organism: Ceryle rudis; assembly: GCA_033439905.1. NCBI lineage: Eukaryota > Metazoa > Chordata > Aves > Coraciiformes > Cerylidae > Ceryle > Ceryle rudis. The sequence goes on from JAAGNO010012098.1 coordinate 70,436, forward strand.
GAAAAAACAACAGTAAAATGTAGATTAAGCACTGGAAAAGTTGTAATAGCTGAATAGGGATGCTCTAGAAGAATGTGGGCAAGTGATTCACTGGTGAGGAGGGAAGAGGTAGTATGAGCCACCTTTTCAGATCTTGTCCTTTCAGAGCCTGTTGGTTTGGAAATAACATACCCATGCTTCTATCCTCAGACTCATTATTATTTAGTTCATTTTGACAAAAATGTTTACTTTAAAATCAAGTAAACACAGATCTCAGGGAAATGTCATAAAATAATCTCTAAGTTAACAGACTTTATCTTTACTCAGATGAATTGTATGAATATGCTTAGATGTCATTTAAATGTGCAAATATACTTGTCCTTTGCACATTTTTGAAGCAAAACAGATAAAAATTCAGGACATTCTGGGGAAGAACCATGTTAGAGAAGCACCCAGCGTAATTTAGACACTACTACAATTTAAATGTTAAGGATTTAAAAATGACATTATCGTGAATTATTATTCAATGAATTACCATTCCTCACAAAGGAATATATTCACTTTCTCTCCTATCAAATTTGTTTTGGTTGCAATAATGGATCCATAACTTTCCTTTCAGTGTCTTTCTGAAATATCTGTGCCGTGACATAAATATGATTCATGCTTCAAGAAAGAACAGGAATAGCAAGAACAGCAACATCACAAAACAAGCACCAGTTTCGCCATGTTTTGAATAAAAATACAGACTTGATAAAAATAATTTATTATTGTCCTCTGACAGTTAAAATCTTCTATTTTTTTTTGTGCGCATGTAGAAGAGTCACACCGTTAAATATCAAAATAAATAAATAAGACCTATAGCATATGAGATGTCTCCTAATAAACTGCAGTATGTGCACACAAACAACTCATCCAAAATTCCTCTCTGCTTGGTATTAAAAGTATGACACTACTTTTGTAAGGGGTTTGCCATGATGTGCTTAGAGAAGCTTTTCCTCTGGTTGTATCTAGTATTTGTTTGAGACACCGTTGCCTTCATGCTGTTACAAACAGCATGTTACGAACATGTAGTTTGAGATGGAAGCTAGGAAAGAAGGTATGATAGTAATACTATCATACTAGTACGGTAACTTGAGGCTGCTTGCCTTGTTTTTAAGGCAAAAATACTGAGGTGGCTAGAACTCACAGGAAATATGCTATCTGCCAGCATTAACTGAGACTGGCAGTTTTCTGAAGCTATATTGCATAGACTGTAACACTTGGGAGTGAAAATACCTTTTACTAACATGCACCTCACAGCAAAAAGGAGAACATGTGCTTAAAGGAAACTATTGTAATATAAATAAATAAATATTAATCATCATCACTCTTCCAGCAGTTTCCCACAGAATTTGTGAAGAGGTAAATACAGAATGTGCTGACCTGTTTAAAGATTTCCTTCTTTTTAAACTGAAAGTCACTTAAAGAAATTATTGTATAAACCTACTGTGTCAAATGTAATCAAGTTGATTGGTAAATATTAGCATGTTTTTCTATCACTGATATTTGCAGCAGAAGCAAGTATGTAGGATATATGACATTCAAAAAAAATAAGTGCTTGGCTGAAGTTGCTTAATAATATCTCTCTGTTATCCCAAACCATGAGTGCCAAGCTTCACCACTACTGAGATTTAAGGGCAATCACCACCTCCCATCAAAAACTTTCATGTGTTGCTGGACGTGTGTTTTAAGTTATTTCCATGTCCAAGAAGCAATGTACTTCATCCTTAAAGAACATTTATAACTAGCCAGGATGGACAAAACCCCCAAAATGCTACATCCTGAAAGCAGTAATTGTTGTTTTGTTAGACTGGATAGTCTCATGCAATATAACACTTCTTCGTTTTAGGAATGAAAAGTTATCCCTGCATATTTGCACTCACTTTTACTGGAACAGTCTCTCACTGACCATTGACATTGCCTGGATAAAGATCTTGGTATGGACTTAAGATTTGCAACGTAACTCAGCTCTCACCAGTGCCCCCAAAACCTGCCTGCCTTGTGCCTGAGAACAGAACATAAACCAAAATCCAACACCTTACTTAGGTACCCCTGAGCTGTTTTGAAAATCTGGCCTTTATCCCAGCCTGTCTAACCCTACCCTGGTTTTCAGAGAAAGAAACTGTGCTATGAACAGGTATTCATGTACCCAAAACCTGCTTGCCACTTCTACAGCTACCTACTCTTGTGCTTGTCTAACAACAGCTAACAACAGCCATTTGCTGCTCCTTTTGCAAATTTGCACCTTTTTTAACTCTGACCTAAAACTAAGCAAAATTGAGCACAGATTGGGAGTAAAATTTGACCTAAAAAAGTAGAGGGGGGAAAAAAGAAAATAAACATCACAAAGGGGTTTTTTTTTCAGCTATTTATTTTCAACCACCTATTTTTTCGTCCAACTGCAATTCTAGCACTTCAGTGCTATTCATATTCTGACATGCCTGCAGGAAAGGTAAGGAACGGCCAAGCTTCCTCCCTGTATGATTTCCTAGGAAATACAGCATTACATTTACAGCTCATCAGCCCGTTTTCCTGAAGTGCAATCTTGTGGCACGCCCATTTGTAGAGCAAATATGTGTCTCTATTCCCTAGACCAGTGTCAGAGCAGTTCATATTTAATGCGTGTGTGTTTGTGCGTGTGTGTCTGAGAAGGGGTCGTTACCATTCCCCACTGCCTCTCAAACAAACTAATGCCATTACCTGGCAAAATGTCACATTATTTCACAACTGACACTCAAGACCCACGTCACCCCTGACGATTACTTCAGTAAAGCACTTATCATTACGTGAGCTTGAAAGTTAGGTCTCCCATGAGGGAACATTCCTTGATATTAGCCAAGCCATCAGACTAACAAACACTTTCTATAGTTTTAACATATGGATTACATTTGAACTGACAGTTTTCCTCTGGACTGATACCCTGCCGCATCCGTACATGGTCATGCATACGGGGCTCTTTTAAGCACCACTGCCCTGAAATAAACTCCTACTATTCCTACAGGATTTCACACCAGCCAATTTAAATATTTTAATAATGAGTAAAAAGTTTAAAATGAAGATAAAATATTGTGTCAAGCCACAGACAGTGCTGACAGTTCAAAAAGAAAATGCTTTCTTTGCAGCATCCATCAGCACTTCTGCAACTGTACACTGTGTTACATCTCTGAATTGCTCAGGATTCCCCGTCTTCCTCTCTTGCCTCTCCAAACCAAACTGTTTAGCAGATGGACAGACCAAATAGACAGGCCAATGGCAACACTGCTGCTGAAGATCCTGCTGGAGATGGAAAAGCAGTGGCCTTGCCCAGAGAGCTGATGTGCTCCTGATGGCTACCATGGTCTCTGCCAGCAGCTTTCTGGAGAGCCCCAGTGAGAGCCCAGGGATCATTGCCCCAACTGGGCCAATGCCAAGAGTGATTGTCACAGCTTTCAAAAGATGGCATCCTACTTGTAGTGCAGCCTCCCAAGGGAACGAAAGCCACCTCATCACACAATGGTATCATTTACACCCTCCTTGTCTTAACAGGGGGATTAAAGAAACAAACTGTCAGCTGGAAGACAGCAAGAGCAGACAGCAAGGTGCTTTTTCAGCTACATGTGACAGGCTGGGGACATTGGCACCACACAGCCTGCAGCTCCAGCCCTATGAAGAGCACCCAATCCCTGCTCTGTTTGTGAACTGTAACCAGGAGAGATGCAAAGCAGCCTAAGAAGAAAGTTACTCCTGCCCTCCACGCATACATGGCTCAAACTGTCCATGACTGTGTAATGCTTCTGCTAGGCCTGGGGACACAGTGCTGGCCACCATCCAAAGTGTCTACAAGCTACACGGGTGACTGGCATTCATCCAGGAGGGCATTTCAGAGAGACCAGACACAGCTCTCCTACTTTTGTAGAAAACATGTGACACCATGGACTGATGTTAAATCTCCAAACATTTGCTTGGCTTTTGGAGCTTTTTTAAGTAAAGATAAAAAGTAGGCTAACAGAGTCTCCCGACATCCACCATGTCTTGGCAGAAGGAAATGCTTCAGATTTCATGGTGATTTGGGTTTCTGAGTGCCAATCACTGTTTCTGTTTTTATTTATTTAATTGCCATCTGAAAATGAGAAACTTAGCAAGACAGTGTGTAGCTGATTTGGTTGACAGTGCCTTATTTAAAAACTCATGTCTTGCTTTAGGATAGAACGGTTACAAAATGAGGTGGGTTTCCTCCATAAGAACAAGCCACTGCATTAAACCAACACAAGAAAAAATGAATGCTGAGAAGGGAAAAAATGAACAGCAAGCTGATGAACAGATTAGTTCTATTTAGTTTAGTTTTCCTGCGCCTCATTTTTTTTGCATAGTTTATTATTAACTAAAGTAAATTCAGCTGTTCGCAGAAATTAGAAAATGATATGAAAAAGCAAAAGTTAACTAAAATGAGCTGATAGAATTAGGGTGGTTGGTTTGGTGTGGGGTTTTTTGTTTGTTTGTTTTGGGTGGGGTTTTTTGTTTGTTTTTTGTTTGTGGGTTTGTTTGGGGTTTTTTGGTGTGGTTTTTTTTTGTTTGTTTGGTGGGTTTTTTTTTTTTTTTTTTTTTTTTTTTTTTTGTTTTTTTTTTTTTTT